>APFE031268547.1:27319-207352 GCA_000404065.3 Pinus taeda
GGTGAATACCATGGGTCAATACCATGTGCCATTTTGGTGAATACCATGGGTCAATACCATGTGCCATTTTTATTTTTATTAATACTAATATTAGGGTTAATATTTTTTTTTTGCATGGTATTAATAACAATCTAGTCCATGGTATTTGTCCCATAGTATTTTGCCCATAGGTTTCACCTAAATATAAGGCATTTTTTGAGTGTTCGTAAATATAAGGTGACTTATGGAGTAAATATAAAAAAATGTTTTATTTCTTTACCATACCTCTCATTTATTTATATTTTTATTAATTTACCATACCTCTTTTACAAATATGGTATTTGGCCCATAGGATTCACTTAAATAAAACCTCTTTCTTGAGCCTTCATAAATAGAACGAGGGTTATGGACAAAATATAAAAAGAGGTTTTATTTATTTACCATACGTCTAGTTTATTTTTATTTTTATTTATTTACCATACCTCCACTTTACTTATATTTTTATTTGTTTACACCCTTGTATGTATATAAGGTGACTTATGGAGTAAATGTAAAAAATGTTTTATTTATTTACCATACTTCTCATTTATTTATATTTCTATTATTAATTTACCATATCTCTTTTATAAATATGGTATTGGGCCCAAAGGATTCACTTAAATAAAACCTATTCTTGAAAATGGGCGAATGGATTCACTTAAATAAAACCTATTCTTGAAAATGGTTGAATGGAAGGTTGTAACTCCTAATTTCAAGGGCTAAATTTACCTTTTTTACCCTCTCCCTTAAGATAAGGTGGGCTATTTGAGGTGATTTGTAAAAATGTACTATGATACAAAATATTCGCCCACTAAAAATTTAAAACCCGTTAATTTCTCCAAAGGGCGAACATTCGCCCCTAAAATTTTATATGGTTGGGATAGGGTCCCTAGGGTTAGTTTTGGGGTTAGTTAACCCAAATTTTGTATATGTTTTTGTAAGAGATGTAAAGTCTCCGCAATATGTGGACGCGGAGCGTGCAAATAGATAGGTGTCAAAGGGGTCTTAGCCCCTTGTTTGGATAGATAGTTAAGTCGGTTTTGAGACTCACCCATGGTCTGCGGACCATGGTGTTATATTGAAAAGTCTATATATTCGAGTCATATAAAGTTTAGAAGAAGATAGTTGATAGTGAAGAATGAAGATAGGAACTGTATGGGCAAGTGCTAAGGCAGGAAGGCACTGCTTCCTGTACTTAGGTGAGTAGGAGAAGGCTCCTTCAGCTAAGTATGCCAGAGGCCTTGGTAAGTCCGTAGCTAAGTGCGCAGACCCTTGCAGCTGAGTGTGCAAGGTAGAAGAGTTTGTAAATTTGAATTTTAAGATCAACAAAACCGATTTTTTAGAATTACTATGCAATTTTTTTCGAATATTTTTATATTATATTCTATCGCTTAATGATATGTTTTTTTTGAAACAATGAATGAATGTTGCGTCAAATCATTAGATATGTCTTATTTAAGAATGATATGAGTAGTTATCTATTTTCACAAATTTAAAAGCTATTTTCGTTGTGTTTTTTGATGAATTAAGTAGATCCGCGTGAACTCAGATCCAGGGTTGTTTATTGATGCATGAAAGTAGATAAATCATCTAGTTAAGGTCCACAAAGACTGATCATAGACCTTTGTGAAGGTCTAGAAGCCAATTTAACTAGTTATAGTGACAAGCCCTAGAAGGATACCGATCTGCAAGAAGGAAGATCTGAGTTGTTAGAGTCTAAGAACCATTTATCACATGTCCCTCGATGCAGAAACCTAGTTCTAACATCCCCCAATACTGCTTTGGGTGAAACTGTATCCTGTGCTATGAAGGTTGATCCCGAAAGGGCCAACAATTATGGTTTTTTTTGTTGGTGTGAATAACTCTAAACCTGGGTCAGGCCCACTTAAGCCAACAAATGGTTTTTTTGCCAGGACTGAGATCTATCCAAGAGATGTGCGATAAATGGTTTCCTATGAAGAAAGAGCTTGATAAGTGGATTGATTGAAAATCACACGTGTTCACAACTCAGGAGAACAGGAGCCCTAAATTATCCAAGGAGAAGTGGTTGCAGATATTTTTGTACATGGACGAGATCAATGCGTTATTCTTCTTCTTCCTTGAAGAACTATACGATTGGTTGTCTAAGTTAGCTGATAGTCAAGGCACGTGGAGGCTCTAAGGCCCTATACTATGGACTCTTGAACTAGTGCAACATTTGGAAGCATCATGAAGAAATATCATGCGCGCTGTGAATCACTAGGTTGATCGCATGTTGGGAAGTTTTGTGACTTATTTTTCGATTGACACAAACATCAACTATAGCGAAGCAGAGCAAAGGATCTTTAAAGAACTGCGAGGTAAGTATTTGAAATCACTAAAGACTTGGATTAAAATGTTGTTTTATGAAAAGAGGGTTAGGCAATTACCTTGATGTTTGGGGCTACGAAGCGGGAGACTCTTTAGAAGAAACAAAGGATCTAGCCCAGAATATAGCCCACTCATTTAACCCCCTTCAAGTGACGACAAAGGGGCGGTGTTGATTATGCCACAAAGTGAAGTTCAGTTAATAACTCAGGGTATTCTCAGGATATCTCATCCATCTAGGGTATTTTTTTTTAAACAATGAATGAATGTTGTGTGAAATCATTAGATATGTCTTATTTAAGAATGATATGAGTAGTTATCTATTTTCACAAAGTTAAAAGCTATTTTTGTTATGTTTTTTGATGAATTAAGTAGATCTGTGTGAACTCAGATCTAGGGTTGTTTATTGATGCATGAAAGTAGATAAATCATCTAGTTAAGGTCTGCAAATACTGATCATAGACCTTCGGGAAGGTCTAGAAGGCAATTTAACTAGTTATAGTGACAAGCCCTAGAAGGATACCAATCTGCGAGAAGGCAGATCTGAGTTGTCAGGGTCTAAGAACCATTTATCACATCTCCCTCGATGCAGAAACCTAGTTCTAACATCCCCCAATACTACTTCAGGTGAGACTGTATCCTGCGCTATGCAGGCTGATGCCGAAAGGGCCAACAATTATGGTTTTTTTTGTTGGTGTGAATAACTCTGAACCTAGGTTAGGCCCACTTAAGCCAACAAATAGTTATGTTGCCAAGACTGATATCTATCTGAGAGATGTGTGATAAATGGTTTCCTACAAAGAAATAACTTGATAAGTGGATTGATCGAAAATCACATGTGTCCGCAGCTCAGGAGAACAGGAGCCCTAAATTATCCAAGGAGAAGTGGTTGTAAGTACATGTACAAGACCAATGCATTATTCTTCTTCTTCCCTGAAGAACTATACGATTGGTTGTCTAAGTTAACTGATAGTCAAGAGACGTGGAGGCTCTAAGGCCCTATACTGTGGACTCTTGAACTAGTGCAACATTTGGAAGCATCATGAAGAAATATCGTGCAAGCTGTGAATCACTATGTTGATCACATGTTGGGAAGTTTTGTGACTTATTTTTCGATTGACAGAAACGTCAGCTATAGCGAAGCAAAGCAAAGGATCTTTAAAGAACTACGAGGTAAGTATTTGAAATCACTAAAGACTTGGATTAAAATGTTGTTTTATGAAAAGAGAGTTAGGAAGTTACCTTGATGTTTTAGGCTACATGAAGTGGGAGACTCTTTAGAAGAAACAGAGGATCTAGCCCAGAATATAGCCCACTCATTGAACCCCCTTCAATTGACGACGAAGGGGCGGTGTTGATTACGCCACAAAGTGAAGTTCAGTTAATAACTCAGGGTATTCCCAAGATATCTCATCCATCCAGGGTATTTTTTTTGAAACAATGAATGAATATTGTGTGAAATCATTAGATATGTCTTATTTAAGAATGATATGAGTAGTTATCTATTTTCACAAAGTTAAAAGCTATTTTCATTATGTTTTTTGATGAATTAAGTAGATCTGAATGAACTCAAATCTAGGTTTGTTTATTGATGCATGAAAGTAGATAAATCATCTAGTTAAGGTCCGCAAAGACTGATCATAGACCTTCGTGAAGGTCTAGAAGGCAATTTAACTAGTTATAGTGACAAACCCTAGAAGGATACCGATCGGCAAGAAGGCAGATCTGAATTGTTAGAGTCTAAGAACCATTTATCACATGTCCCTCGATGCATAAACCTAGTTCTAACATCCCCCAATACCGCTTCGAGTGACATTGTATCCTACGCTATGCAGGTTGATGCCGAAAGGGCCAAAAATTATTGTTTTTTTGGTTGGTGTGAATAACTCTAAACTTGGGTCAGGCCCACATAAGCCAACAAATGGTTGTATTGCCAGGACTGAGATCTATCCAAGAGATGTGTGATAAATGGTTTCCTAAGAAGAAAGAGCTTGATAAGTGGATTGATTGAAAATCACACATGTTCGTAGCTCAGGAGAACAGGAGCCCTAAATTATCGAAGGAGAAGTGGTTGTAGATATTTTTGTACATGGATGAGACCAATGTATTATTCTTCTTCTTCCCTAAAGAACTATATGAGTGGTTGTCTAAATTAGTTGATAGTCAAGAGACGTGGAGGCTCTAAGACCCTATAGTATGGACTCTTAAACTGGTGCGACATTTGGAAGCATCATGATGAAATATCGTGCAGGCTATGAATCACTACATTGATCGCATGTTGGGAAGTTCTGTGACTTATTTTTTGATTGACAGAAACATCAACTATAGCGAAGCGGAGTGAAGGATATTTAAAGGACTGCGAGGTAAGTATTTGAAATCACTGAAGACTTGCATTAAAATGTTATTTTATGAAAATAGGGTTAGGCAGTTACCTTGATGTTTGGTGCTACACAAAGGGGGAGACTCTTTAGAAGAAACAGATGATCTAGCCCAGAATATAGCCCACTCATTGAACCCCCTTCAACTGACGACGAAGGGGCGATGTTGATTACGCCACAAAGTGAAGTTCAGTTAATAACTCAGGGTATTCCTAGGATATCTCATCCATCCACTCCACCTCCACCTCCACCTCCACCCCATACACCTACGCCTTCACCTCCTCCATCTCCACTTCCACCATTCAACATGGCAAACGCAATGAAGATGCCGATTTTTAAAGGAACGAGGGATGAAGATCTAGAACAATTTTGGTTTGTTGTAGGAGCTACGTGGATACCATAGTAGATTACTGATGAGAATATTAAGAAGGAAAAATTGGTTACAACTTTATAGGACCATGCATTAACATGGTATGTAAAGTATTGCACTAATAACCCCAATGCGTCGTTAGCAAATACCCAGCTAGCTATAAATAAGGAGTTTAGTAAGCCTAAGTGAGAGGCACAGTTAGTAATTGAGTTTAAGGAAATCCAGTAGAAGGTTGATGAGACACCTTGGGACTTTTATTAGAGGTTGAAATGCCTAATTAGGCAAGCTAATATGAAAATCTCGGATTCCCAACATCGCGATCGGTATATAGCATCTCTATTGCCACATTTGAGAATACCTTTTTCATAATAGAAGGTAGTAACGCAAGCAAAATCCTTGGAGATTGCGATGAGGCTGCACACATTGCCTATTCAAGATACGAACCTTGTGGTGCAACAAATTCATTCACAACTAGAAATCCTACACTTGGAGCTGCAAAGCTTGAAGAAAGGAAGGGAAGCTCAACCGAAGGTGCGTGCTAAGATATTGTATCTGAAATGTAAGATCCATGGACATGATAAGGACCATTGCTCATTCTTTAATAATTATATTATAGGAGGAGGGTCTATGCCCCTGCAACCAGAGAATATTGTTGGAACTAGCATGGGATTTGCGTTGTGGTGCGCTATTTTCAAGTCACAGGGCAACATGCTACTAATAACTGCCATCTATTGTAGAAGTTTGTACAAACCCCTCAAAGATTATTTTACAATTTTTGTAAGTCCATAGTGCATGATGAGCACCATTGTAGAAGTTATGAGTTAATGATAGATAGAACCCATACCTATAGAATGCAAGCTGAAAGTCGGCCTCAGGATCAAGGTGTGGGAGTAGCACACAAGGGATTCCAAGGCCGAGGAAGAGAAAGAGGCACTGGACTAGGGCGAGGGTGTGGGAAGATAATTTTCTATAAATATGGAAAATCAAGGAACTTCTTGTGCAATTTTCCAAATCCCATGCATCCCTCGTGTCAATATTGTCAACAATTTAATCATGTCATAGAGGAATGTCCTGTCCTTATGGAAAAGATGCAAGAGAAGAAGTCGTAACCCCAACAACCTATGTAGAACATTTATATGATGAGGGCTAAGCCCCAAGAAGAGGATCAGAACATAAATATTATATTGAGAAGTGATATAGAAACTAGCATAGATAAAGGTAAGAAACTTGGGGAAGCGAGATGGATACACAAGGCTTCTGAGAGGGAAGTTGACTTTGATCTAAATCATGCTAAAGAAACATTCTTGGAAGCAAAGAAGAACTTCGTTGAGGCCTCCACCTCGGGAATTCAGGAGAAATTTCTTGAGACTAATGTGACTCCTAAAGGAAGCTTGTCAGCTTACTCTATCACTAGAGGAAAAGCTAAATGTTCTACAATGGATGTAGATGACAATGCGCCTAGAAGTGGGGGACCCAACAATGGAGAAGTTGGTCGAAGAGGTACAATAGGCAGCAACACAAAGCATTGTCGAAGTTGTAGTATTACAGGTTGATCTAGGTGGTCTTCACAACAAGATTAAGGCACCAGCTAATTGATTTCGAGGGCGAGTCACAATATTTGTGTTGGGGGCCTATTGGAATAGGGTCCCTAGGGTCAGTTTTTGGGTTAGTTAACCCAAATTTTGTATATTTTTTTGTAAAATATGTAAAGGATCCATGATATGTGGATGCGGAGCGCATAGATACATATGTGTAAAAGCGGTCTTAGCCCCTTGTTTGGATAGATAGTTAAGTTAGTTTTGAGACTCACCCATGGTCCCATGGCATTGTATTGAAAATTATATATATTCGAGTCATAGCAAGTTTAGAAGAAGATAGTAGATAATGAAGAATAAAGATAGGAACTGTTTGGGCAAGTGCTAAGGTAGGAAGGCTATGCTTCTGGGACTTAGGTGAGAAGGGGAAGGCTCCTACAGCTGAGTGCGCAGGATGCCTTAGTAAGTCTACAGTTGAGTGCGTGAACCCCTGCAGCTGAGTAACCAAGGTAGAAGAATCTTTAAATCTGAAGGTTGAAGATCAATAAAGACTAATTTTTTAGAATTACTGTGCAATTTTTTTGAATCTATTTATGTTATATTATGTTGCTTAATGATATGTTTGTATGAAACAATGAATGAATGTTGCGCGAAATCACAGGATTTGTGTTATTTACACATGACATGAGTTGTTATCTATTTTTGCGAAGTTAAAAGCTATTTTCATTATGTTTTCTGATGAATTAAGTAGACTTGTGCAAACTCAGATCTAGGGTTGTTTATTGATGTGCTGAAGTATATAAGTCGTCTGGTTAAGGTCCGCAAAGACTGGTCATAGACCTTTGTGAAGGTCTAGAAGCCATTTTAACTATTTACAGTGACGAGCCCTAGAAGGATACCGATCTACACGAAAGCAAATATGAGTTGTCATAGTCTAAGAATCATTTATCACATGTCCCTAGATGCAGAAACCTAGTTCTAGCATCCCCCAATATTGCTTCGGGTGAGACTATAGCCTACACTATGTAGGTTGTTACCAAAAGGGCCAAAAATTAGGGTTTTTTTGGTTGGCACAAACAACTCTTAACCTGGCTCAATCCCCTTTAAGCCAACACTAGTCCCAAAGTCACTCTATTGATACGTCCTCGATGCATTCTTTAACTCCACTCAACTCTACCTTCAATGCTTGAATCTCTTTTGTGCACTACGCGACAGCCTGTCGAACCTCTTCAACCAAATTCTTAGTAGTTAGCCTCTCGACTGCCAATCCAATGGTCCTCTATGTCTACTGCATTCCTTTTAGTTTACTCTCAACAGACTAAGAGATTTAACTAGCTTCATCAGCCCAAGGCTACGTTCTTGTTGAGATGATTGAGGCTTTTTGTCATAACTCATTTGTCTGAACCTAAAGGGCCTTCCCTTCCTGGAGTCTGTTGAACCATTGCACAGGTTCTAAGGTCCACATTGTTGCTTTGATCTCATCAAACTGCAATTGTTTGTCCCGAGTTCCTGCTTCAATATTTTGTACACGTGGGTCCTCCTGTAATGCGGCCCACATCTCCATGGTGTTTTCAAAAATCTAGTTGCAGTCCTTCACTATAGCTTCTAGGATTTCCATATTGGCCTTGATAGAAGCCTCGCACTGCTCTCAAACTTCTGGAGGTGTTTTTAGATGTAGCTTCATTTGCATCTCTGTGACCTTCATCTTCATTTCAAATTTGACTCATTCAACCTTTGTACCCTTGCACAGTGGCTGCCATATTTTGGAGCTCCTCTTCGGAAGATACTTTAGTTTGTATGAGGAGATATAGCAGCTCAATGCAAGTCTGGTTGATGGCGTCCTCTAGCTCCTACCTGTGTGCAATAGCTATGTATCTATCCTGGATCGCCTTGGAAGCTTCCTTAACTAATTGCTTGCTATGGCTCTTGATGTCCTTAATCACGAACAACACCCGCTCTTCTCTGATTTTCAATTCAGCAAATACTCCCTAGTGGAGTTCATGTAATTCCTGAATGGGCATCGTCATTAACTTTAGCTTTGATTTCCTTCCATATGGAACTACTGCCAGATCCAACGCCATAGGATAACACATCAACCCTCCTGGAATAGGGATTGTGCAGATCTCTATGGTGACCACCATCTTCAGGTATTTACTTGGCTCAAAATGAGGGAATTTGGCCCTATCTGCCAAATCCCAATCCTCTATGTGTAGTTGTGGTACCTACACTAGTAATGCTCCTTTAAAGGGCACATCCATAGGAATCAAAGGTGTACGAATGGAAATTTCACTGCATAAAGGTCCTTAGTCACCTTAGCAATCGACCTCCTTGGTGGCATATATGGAGGTAACCTTAAAATTGGTTTGGCTTCGTCGACATTTATATCCTCAATTCATGCCCAATATCTTCCTCCTCTAAGTCAATTGGTTCCATTGGTTGCTTCTTTTTCTCTTTGTACAACTTCCCCTTGCTCCTCTACTCAGTAGTCATCTTCCTATGCGACTGTTTCACCAGTGGCTTCTATGGTTTCTTCTGCTTCTTCACTATTGATACTTTTGCTGGTTCTACTACCATTGTTGTCACACATGTAGTTGGGGGTTTCAGCCTTGGCGATCTGGGAGATGTGGTGTGTGTAGGATAAGTAGAATTCATGATCACTATTAATCCTTGTGCCAAAAATGCCAAATAGATGTCCTTCCAATCCTCACCATACATGCAACATTGCTCTCAACTCAAACTTAGGCTCAAAATCTCAGAATAATTCTTCAATAGGAAAAGTGTTTGAATGTAGAGTAGGAGGTCATATTTATAACTAATTTCAAATTCAAATTCCATGAATGCGTACATATCTTCCTCATAAATGTGAATTTGGCGGCACATTTTCATAGATATGCTCCATAAATTCACTTCCCTTGTTCCCCTTAATGGAAAAATCATAGTCAAATCAATTGTAGCTTCTCCAATGGTCATATTCTGGGTAGACTGCATACGATCCTCCCTTATGGTGTAACTACATTGTCACAACTTTCTCCAAATGTGCCATATCCCTAAACATCGCACGACCCTCCTTCTTCGACGGACTCATTGCTCGACATAGTAGCTTATAGTCCTGCACTTTCTTTCGGCTACCTAAACCACTAAGACTTTCCTATTGTAATATAGTCATCACAACCTTGTAGAAATGGGATCGTCGTTGTATACCTTCAATCTACTTCTATTAATCCTTCCAAGAAACAACTCCCCATTTAGCTTCGTGAGCTGAACTGCACCACCCTCCGAAATATCCTTGATTACATAGGGTCCTAGCCAATGCATATGAAAATTCCATGGAAACTTTGTGAACTTACTGTCATACATCAAGACCAAATTTCCATTCTTAAAAGTGTGTTTCTTAATGTGGCATCATGCCACACCTTTTCCCTCACTTTCTACACCTACTGATGAAAACTAGCCAGAAAGCAATCCTCCTCCAATGCAAGTATCTTTGCTAAATGTTACTCCATTCAGTCGTGATCAACCATCTCAATTACTGCTTCAATCCTTAAGATGGGAACTATATACTCCATTGGAATTACTTCTTCTTGTCCATATACCAGTCTAAACGGTGTTTTCCCCGTCAATTTATTACAAGTCGTCCTATATGCCTAGACAACCACTAGTATGCACATATCCCAATCATTCCTATTAACATTGAAGATCTTTGTTAAGGCATTCTCCAGTATTTTATTAAAAGCTTCGGTAATTCCATTCGCTCAGGGATGATATGACATACTCTTCTGATGGTTCCTCTGGAACTCTTTTGTTAATGCCTTAATTGTTTCATTCAAGAAGTGTGAACCTCGGTCACTCATCAGAATCTTCGAGCATCCAAACCGTGATAGAAGATACTTGAATATAGAATTTGCAGCAGTTTCCGCACTACAATCCTTCACAGGTTGTGCCTTGGCCCATTTGTTCAAGTAGTATGTCGCAGTGATAATATAACGTGCACCCGTCTTCTTTCCTAGTGGATTAATTGGTTCAATGAAGTCAATTTCCCATTGATCGAATTCTTTTAGCATGACATGTGGGTTTAAGGGAAATTCATCTCTTCACGATGGTATTCCAGTCCTATAACACACATCGCACACATTTTAGTACTCCTTAGAATCTTTATGTACCATAAGCCAACATAATCATGCTCGAATAATCTTTTGCACAGTTTCCTTACCTGCATAGTGTCCTCCTACGACACCACCATGCGCTTCAGCCAAAATACTATGTCATTCATACTCAAGTACATATCGGTGCAGAACTTCATCTAGTCCCATCTTATATAAGTGTCCTACAATCACTGAAAAATCTGCAACCCTTACCACTAGTTCCTTCTTTTGTTGTGTTGTGTTTCCTTCAAGAGATACATCAGTAGAAAAAAAAAAATAAAAAATCTATAAAATGTTCATCAACAACTCTGACAGTGAAGAGTTGCAAATCAAGTAACCCCTCATTGGTATTAGTGGGTTATTCGCCATTCTTGATCCTAGAGAGGTGATCAAGTCCAACATTTAACCTCTTTGGCTTAACTATCACTTCAAAATCATATTCCTGGAAGAGAAGCAACCATCTACAAGTCTTCCCCGCCAACACAGAATTATTGACTAGGTACTTCAATTCAAAATGATCCATATACATTTTAAAGTGTGCACCTAGTAGATAATGCCTGATTTTTTGTAGTGCATAGACCATGGATAATCCTTGTCGTTTTGTGGTTGAATAGTTTCACTCCATCTTATATAGTTTCCTACTTGCAAAGGAAATCAGATAGTTAATGTCTCCTTCACCTAGTTGAGTTAAAACAACTCCCAATGTTATACATGACACATCCACATGCACATAAAACTCTTTCTTCTAATTCGGGAATACTAGGATTGGTGTAGTAACCATCTTCTCCTTAAGAACATCCAAGCTCTTCTCGAAGTCATCATTCCATCAAAATGTAGCTTCCTTCTTCAATAAATTCTTCATTGGCACAGTGATCTGTGCATATGCCTTCATAAACTTCTTGTAATACCCTGTATGACCCAAAGTGCGCATAACCATTTTACATTCCCAGGTGGATCCAAATTGATAATTGCAACAATCTTGGCAGGGTATACCATCAATCGTTTCCTACATATTACATGTCCCAACAGTATTACATAAGGTACATAGAAAATACATTTCTTCAAATTCAAGGAAATATGATACTTCCTACACATATCCAACATTAGGCGCAGACTAAAAACATGTTTCTTAACTAGACCAAATATTGTCCAATCGTTGAAGTAGACCTCCAGAAACTTGTGAATAAATTCCTTGAATGCTGCAACTACCACCCTTGAAAATATTTCAATGGAATTTTTCAGTCCAAAAGGGATAACTGTATATTGGAATGACCCCCATTCTATAGTGAAGGTAGTCTTGCTTCTATCCTCTGACACAATCTTAATTTGGTGATATCCGAAAAATCCATCTGTAACGAATAACCCTTTTTCCACCAACGTTTTCTAGAACCTCATTTGTAAAAGGCGTAGGAAAGGGGTCATGCATGCATGCATCATTTAACTTCCGCAGAGCTACGAAGATCCTTATATCACCCTTTGTTTTATTTTCATGGACCACCATCGAACTGACCCATTATGACTCTTCCACTGACTCAATTATACTTGCTACGAGCATCTTATCCAACTCTTCTCGTACCTTTTCCTTGTACTTTGGGTTTAGTTGATATGGGCTTTGCTTAACTGTCTTCACGTTTGGTTTTAAATTGATCTTCATCACACCCAAATCACCTACTATGCCCTTAAATTCGAAGAATTTTATTGGAAATAAGTCCTAATATTCATGTAGTAATTCAGCAACCCTGTCAATTGTGTTTTCATCCCAATAGATGCCAATGTGCATGAACTTTGGTTCTACTTTTGAGCCAATATTGATTTTTTAGTCTTTACCAACTGTGAGATATCAGGGATCTTTGGATCATGTACTGCTACTTCACGTAGTCCTTATGACTTAGGAATGTTGATATTTCATGGATCCTCATTGTCTTCTACTGTAGTAACATTTTAGAATTCCAATGCATGTTGTAGCTGCGTTCTCCAGTCAAGATGCATCCAAGTTATAGGTTCTATTAGTGTTCAGAAGATCACTTCCTTAATCACCTGAAGCACCCCATCAATGCATTTAAACCATCTTCATAGCTGAATGTAAGTAGAAAACACTCCATTTCATCCCAATCAGCAGTCCCACGTTGTAGCTCTGTGTCCAAATACCAGTTCATTGGTATAACATCTAAGGTACGAATAAAGATATGTACCCATTATGGTTGAGGTACCTCACCCCAAGCCTTAGTCCATTGAGACAAATGTTCGCACGGGTCATCCTTACCTATGTACTTTTCATTGAGTTGTGTTATTGTGGAGCCAAATCTTAATCTCATTAGCCTATAATATTCTTTCCAATCAACAATGTTATCTTTGTGGGTTCCCCACCATCTTGCAAGCATAACTCTTAAAGCCAAATCTAGAGCCTAGAACTTGTGCTTCTCTGGTATGTCTCTTTAGAAATGGTCAAGAAAACTATTGAAATCATCTAGCCCATCATAATAACATAATTTACGTACCTCAGTTGATATACAATGCAAAAAATTTGTAATCCTATTGCATTGTAGTGTAGAGACCTCATGCAACCGATTCTTCTAGTTTTCTAATTCTTCATCTGAGTCTGATTGACATGAAATATCTTTCTCCCAACTGATACGCCCATTTTCAGTGGGATTAATCCAATCTCCATCTCACACAATGAGCTTATATATGTGATCAATGTCTTCATCTTCATATTCATCACAAACTCGCTCTATGTATCATGCACCTTCAGCTGGATCCAATGGAACAACTACTCTAAGGCCATTCTTTTCAAATACCATGTTTTGCTTCTTCAAATTAATAATAGCATTCATATCATAAGCCCAATCAATCCCAAGAAATGCTCGGTATGGATTATTGTCATCTAATATTTCAATAACTTCAAAATCTATGAGCATGTTGGCTCCTTCAATATCTACAACCACTCCATGTTGGTGACCCATCAAAATTATCTTTTATTGGTTTGCCATGCGCAGCTGGATTGGTGACCACTGCAAATTAGGTTTTCCCATATGTTCCCAAGTATGTTTTCGAATTACATTAGCGTGAGATCCCAAATCTATAATTATTTGGTCCATATCAAAATTACCAATTTGTGTTGTTAATCGCAGTTCCCTACCAGTCCTCTTTTTTCTTTGGTTCACCTTATTTACTGTGTGTTGTTCCGCGAGAGGCTTGTCCTTAATAGCGCAGTTATCTATCAGTTCCTGGAGTCCTACAACTGCCTTCTAGTCCCTCAACAACTTGATGCATCTCTGTAGAAATAATTTCAACACCGTGGGATTAGATTTCTCCATCGCAGTACTTTCTTCAGATTTCTCTCTTCGTGGGACTATTGGTTTCTGAGTTTTAGACATAGAAGCATATGGATCCATAAAACTTTTCCTTGCATCCATAAACATCTCATTTTCTCTCTGTAATTCAAATCCAACATTCTTTTCACCACCCTTGCGAACCCATGTATTGAATTTACTTTATACATTTTCTTCACTAGTGTATATACCACTTCACGTTCCTATATTGACACTAGGATTTCCTTTGCATGGTTCGGATCACATCATCTGAATGTTCTACATTGGTTGTTGGTTCTTCTTTTCCTGCATCTTTTCTATTAATACAAGACACTCTTCTATAACATGATCAAACTTCTTATAGTATTGACAAGAAGGATGAGTTGGATTCTAACAGTCGCATGCAAAATTTCCTAGTTCTCCACAATTGTAGCAGATTATCTCACCCCGACCTCTTCCAGCACCTCTTCCTCCTCCTCTTCCATGTTCTTGGAATCCTCCGTGAGCCGTAGGTGAGCCTTGATCATTCTATATGCGGGTTTCAACCTGCATCGTATACATTAGGGTTCTATCTGTCATCAAATCATAGCTTCGGCAATGTCGTTCATCATGGCCAACCGATTTACAAAGTTTGCAGAAGAGTTGCTTTGGTGACTGCATAAACTTTTGTAATAGATAACAATTGTTTGTCATATGAATTCTTGGTACTTGGCAGATGCTAGACCAGATGCTTGAACCAACACTTCTTCTAGCAGGAGACTCTAGTTTCAGCGGGTTGCGACCTCCAACAAATATATAATCTTGGTACATAGGGCACTGATCATTTTCGTGGCCTACAGCCTTGCACTTCATGCACCAAACTTCAGGGTGTAGTCCTAACTGAACCTCATTTCCCTTCTTCATATCTTGCAACTCCATATCTAGGCTTGCTAATTGTGACTGGATCTGTTGGAATCCTATATTCATATCCTGGATTGGCGAAGCCTCTAGCTTCATTGCACTCTCTAAGGCTTTAGCCTTAGATTCAATCTTCTGTTGAGACAAAGGTAGCCTTAAATGTGGCAATAGCGAAGCTATGTACCATTCCTTATGTTGTTCTTTGAAATATGTGGACTAACTTGTCTTAGTAAGCA
This sequence comes from Pinus taeda, assembly GCA_000404065.3. Taxonomy (NCBI): domain Eukaryota; kingdom Viridiplantae; phylum Streptophyta; class Pinopsida; order Pinales; family Pinaceae; genus Pinus; species Pinus taeda. The sequence goes on from APFE031268547.1 coordinate 42,553, forward strand.
CTTTAACCTCTGATACATATCCCACGCAGACTCATTAGTTGTCTGCTTGATGTCATTTATTTCAGTAACACACCAAGCCTCTCATTTCAGCTTTCTAAATGCTGTGTTCATCACAGTCTTTGGCTTAGCCAACGTGGCATTTGGATTCATTGTGCTATATTTGATATACCATGCAAGCGCTATATCTTGTAGCCCTGTAACCAGTTGCACTTTCTTCATGTCATTATCATTGATCTATTGCACCTTCCACATAACTTCGGCTATGAATCAAAACTGATCAGGATCGTCTGATCCCTGACCCTTGAACACATTCATTTTCGCAGTATTTTCCATACTGAAGAATGAAGGTGGAGGTGGAGGTGGGGGTGGAGGCATAGGTGTACGAGGTAGTGATGAAGGTTGAGATGGGGTGGATGGATTTAGAATCCTAGAAGTTCCCTAACCTTCTTTCTTCAGTGCACCTCTAGGTGTGTTAGGGTTGGTACTTTCTTCTTCATTGTCGTATTCATCCAATAATGGACTATATGCGCCTTCAGTGTATTTGTCCCAATCAGATCTAAATCTCTTTTCGCTCCATGTAGATCTAGTATGACCTCTTTTAAACATCAATTCAAAGGCATAACACCATTTTCACACAACAACATTTTAATCCAAGTTGTTAGCAATCTTAGGTACTTACCTCTCATGCCCTTAAAGAATCGGTGTTCAGCTTCGTTATAAGACATAGAAGTGTCAATTTCAATTTCAGTGATGAAACCGCCCAAAATACTATCAATCCAATAGTCAATAGCCCTTGCAACCTTATAATTAGACACTTCAAGGTGCTTGATCAGTTCAGGAGTCAACACAATAAGATCATCATGTTTGCAAGTAGGTTCATTGTCCGCCAGGTTACACAACCACTCATATAATTCACAAGGGAACGATGAAAAGAAAATTCCGTGCTCCTTTGTGTAGAGATATCTCTGTAACCACCTTTTTTTGGACCAATGTGGATTTCAATTTTCTTGACCAGCAAACTCATGTAACTTTTGATCTATCCACTTCTTGATTTCTTTCCTAGTTGGTTGATCCGAATTGGCTCCATCAAGAACATTCAAAGAACCATGACTGTATCAGGTTGGGACAAATCTCTAAAAATTCCAAAACAGTGATCAAAAACACGCTGAACCAATGGCAATGGCAGCTAGCATGGAACGACGAGGACCTCGGTCAAAGTGCGCTAACCAAGGCCCATGAAGACTGCGCAGGAGGTAAAAATAGCCCCTGGGAGCCTCGGATCGGGAAAAGGAGGTGAATTTTGAAACGCCATCGCTGGACGAATAGGGCCAAAATGGAGGAGCCTCGAGCACACGGATGCATGGTGAGGCAGAGAACCACGGGCGAAAAGGCAAAAGTGCTAAAAGTATAAAGGAAAGACCCATGCTCCAAAAAACTGGTGGTATTGATCAGGGTGCCCTCAAGCTGTAAGTGGTTCTGTAGAAATTAGAGCGATCCCATACATCGATCAACACGTGGCAAGCGAAGGTGAGAAAAAACTGTCGTTGATCGCGTGCTATCGATCGAGCAAGTCAACCACGCGGGACATGCTTATGGCATCGGATCTAGAGGCCCTAGATTGGATGGTTGAGATCGAGCTCGACGAGGGGAAGCGGAATTAATGAAAGAATGAGCCGCGTTTTAGAAGGATTTGGAATCCATTTGACCACCACGGTGGAGGAAGAACACATCCATGATGTAACTGAAGAAACAAACCAATGAAGCAGGATGGCGGCGTTTAGAGGAGGACAAGTGGCCACTCCTTGAGCATTCATGATGACGTCGAACAGGGAACTCCAAGCGCAACTGCAGAACGTGAATCGACAGAGGTGGAAGAGGAACCAAACAGACATTGGAACGAATGGCTAAAATCCATGAACAAAGATAGAATACACAAGGGAGAATCAGTCAGAGTGAACCCCGAGAGGAGGACTAAGCACTGAGAGACAAAAGCTAGAGAAGAAGGCAGTAAAGGAAAAGTAGAAAGAGACAGAGGGCTGAGCTGACCAGCGGCAGCATTAAGCACTAGAGAGCTTGAGAGATTCAAGCCATCCCATAGAGGAATCTATCTGGACTTAGCACCACATTTGGCTCTTTCCACTGAAGACCAGAAGGTCACAGAGCTAGTAGGAAGAAGAAGAGTCTGTGTACTCCAATGGCTTGGGGAATCCAAGAACCACCCTACCAAGCAAAACCTACTTTAGGAGAACTCACATTGAGTCCCTGTATTGTAATTCTTTGCTTAAAGGCACAATAAAACAAGGCCACCATTGAAGGCTGGACCGAATATGTAGCCCTGGAGAATAGGGTGAAATCCTTATTAAAATTCTTGTGTCTTTGTGTTTGCTTACTGTATTTCTCTATTGTCTTTCCATTTAAATGTCTGTGTGTTGGCAATCTGATCGATCCGTTTCTTAAATAACACAAAACACACACCATCACATGAGTCTGTAATACCTTCATTTAATAAATATTTAACTGAGGTCACTCATAGGGAGATTATCAGATCAGGTGGTATCAGAAGTCTAGGCTGTAAGGTTAGACAAGCTTGTGTTGGTTTAGCTGTTGAATGCTCACTAGATCAAAGCTCAAATTAGGAGAAGGAGAGTTTGTGGAAACTAATCCTGAAATTGGGAGAGTCTATTATCGGAAGACAATGTCAGAGGAAGGTTCTATGGGGCCAGACCCTAAATTCCTAGTAGAGAGTTTCCTAGCTAGAAAGTCTATGGTAGAAGAAATGTATAGGGACTTTAGAAAGCATAAGGATGAAGATTCATCAGGTTCTAAACAAGATAAAGAAGAAGATGAGTCTCATTCCTATGACCACTCAAAAGGAAAAGGGAAAGAGGAAAGCTTTCTCACACCTCCTAATAACCCTGTGCATAATAAGAAAGCATCTTTGATTAAGCTAGATGTTAAATTTGTTTTTCCTATGTATGATGGAGAGCTAAATGCTGAAAAGTTGGACAATTAGATTAGACAAATTGATGTGTATTGTAGAGTGCAAAACATCGACTCAGACAAGAGCAAAATTTAGTTGGCAAGCCTACGCCTAGGAGGCACTACCTTGGTTTGGTGGGAAGGAAAAACCAAAGCTGACATAAAGAGACATGGTAAGACTATCTCTGTCTAGAGTAACTTTGTTTCTGTGATTAAGAAGCAGTTCTATCCATTGGCCTACATGAAACAAGCCATGATGAGTTGGCAAACTCTTCGGCAGGTTAAAGGGCAAAGTGTGTAAGGGTATACTCAAGAATTTAGAAAGAGAGCATTGATTCTAGGGATCTCATTAGACTCACCATAGACACTTTTGAAGTAAATTGGTGGTCTACATAGCTACATGAGGCATACCATCCTCATGTTTAATCCCACTAGTATAGATGAGGTATTTGTACAAGCTACTCATCTAGAAGCTAGAGGAAAGAATGGAAATCCAAAAGTTGGGGGACCATCCCAACCCACTGCAAGCAAGAGCAAGGGGAAAAGAAAGCAGAAGTGGAAAGCAAGGAAGGCTAACACTGCACAGAAAGGCAAAGCTTTATGCACTCACTGTAAAAAGGAGGGGCATGATGATGAGCACTGTTGGATTCTGCATCCAGAGCTGAAACCTAAGAAGTTTGAGGGCAAGAAGAAGAAGATTGTTGCGACTATTCAGAAAGATTTGGGGTTAGACTCAGGAGATGAAACAATCATTGCAGCCACAGGTATAAAAGGTAAGAATTTTGAAGCATCTACTAGTAATTCTGCTCAAACTATTATTGATGAAGAACATAAGAGAAAAAGACATGAGCTTTTTCATATTCGAGTTATTTCCAAACATCAAAAGATTGACACTTTGTTTGATAGTGGCTCACAAGTAAATTTGATTTCTAAAGCAACTGTAAAGAAATTGGGATTAGTAACTACACCTCACAAGAAACCATACCCATTAGGATGGTTGAATGATAAAGCACAACTACAAGTGACTAGACAGTGCAAACTCAAGTTTTCTTTTAGGTCAACATTTGTAGATGATGTTGAGTTAGACATAATTCCTTTGGATATATGTGGAAGTGTTTTAGGAAGTCCTTACTTGTATGATAGAAAGGCTATTTTCTATAGAGCTGAGAACAAGTATCTACTTGTTAAAGATGGAATCGAATACTTTGTAAGAGCTCACAAACTCAAGAATAATTACTCTCATAAATTCTGGGAAAATGAAAAGAATGATAAATTCATGCAAACAATTCTTACTAATGGTTGTAAAGGAAAAGAAACCTGATAAAACCAATGTATTTGAGGGTTGTAATGCTTAGCAGCAAGCTGATATAGAAAACATTGTTTCAGAGTATGATGTCCTATTTCAGGAACCTAAAGGTCTGCCACCCAAAAAGGAAATAGTACATGATATTATTTTGCAGAAAGATGTTTCATTGCCTAACATTGGGATGTATAGGTTGTCTGCTTTAGAGAATGCTGAAATCAAGAAGCAGGTGCAGGAGTTGCTCGAGAAGAGATTCATCAGGCCTAACACATCACCATGTGGGTCACCAAACATTTTGGTGAGAAAGAAAGATGGCTCGTGGAGAATGTGCATTGACTACCAAGCACTGAATAAGATAACAATCAAAAATCGTTATCCCCTTCCTCGCATAGATGATCTTTTAGATCAATTGAAGGAAGTTGTTTATTTCACCAAGCTAGATTTTCATAGTGGATACCATCAGGTCAGAGTTACAAAGCAAGATGCATGGAAGACTTCTTTCAAAACAAAGTAGGGATTGTATGAGTGGTTGGTTATGCCTTTTGTCTTGACCAATGCTCCTGCTACTTTCATGAGATTAATGAATGATGTACTCAGGCTTTTTCTTGATGATTTTGTTATTATGTATCTGGATGACATTCTGATTTTTAGTAAAACGTGGGAAGAACACTTAAAGCATGTTAAGCGGACATTAGATGTTTTGAAAAGAGAAAAACTTTATGTTAAACTCTCAAAATGTGAATTTGGCAAAACATCTCTAAATTATTTGGGTCATATAGTAGGGGGTGGTGAATTGAGAATAGATCCCTCTAAAGTGGCAGTCATTGTAAACTGGCCTAAACCCAAGTCTGCTACAAAAGTGAGAAGCTTCTTAGGAGCAGCACAATATTGGAGGAAGTTCATTTCTAATTTTTCCTTAATTGCAGCTCCCTTACATGCTTTGATAGGATTGAACAAGGTGTTTTAGTGGGGAGGCAAACATCAAAATGCCTTCGGCACCTTGAAAGAAAAGATTAGTACAACACCTGTACTAGCACTGATTGATACAAAGACCATTTTAAATCCAAACAGATGCCAGTGACTATACCATGGGAGCAGTGTTGACACAGCACGATAAACCCATATGTTATCATTCTGAGACTTTTAATCCTACAGTAGTTAACTATCCTACATATGATAAAGAATTGTATGCATTAGTTTAGAGTGTGGAAAAGTGGAAACATTACTTAATGGGAAAAGAGACAGTAATACATATTGATCATCAACCACTTCAATATCTACACTCCCAAACTAGGTTGCAGCAATTAAGGCATTACAGATGGATGGGTTTTCTACAACAGTTTCATCTAGTCATCAGATATAAAAAGGGCATACAGAAAAATGTTGCAGACATGTTATCTAGACCCATTATAAATGCATCTACTATAATTAAGCATAATTTTGTACTACATGAAAGTTACATTGAACAATATGCTCAAGATATAAACTTTAAAGATGTATATGCAACTTTGAGTCAAGGAAAAAAGGTAGAAGAATTGGACTATCATGTGAAGGACCAACTCTTATATCATTGTGGGAAACTCTGCATTCCACAAACATAGGGAGTAAAGATAATTAGAGAGGCACACACTTCTCTGATATCAGGTCACTTTGGGGTGAGTAAAATAGTTGCACAGCTGCAAAGATTTTGTTATTGGCTGAAAATGAATGAGACAGTTTCTAGATATATAAGAGGATGTACTATGTGTGCTAAAAGCAAGCCTAGCAATAGAAAACTAGGCTTGTACACTCCTTACCAATTCCTTCTCACCCTTGGGAAAGTGTTTCCATGGATTTTGTTGGAGGATTGCCTAAATCTAGGAAGGGTCATGATTATCTATATGTAGTTGTGGATAGCTTCAGCAAAATGTGTATTTTGATACCTTGTAATAAACAGATTACAGCTGAAAAAACTGCAAAATTATTCTTTGAACATGTATGGATTCGTTTTGGATTACCCACTTCTATTGTATCTGATCGAGACACCTGATTTGTGGGGAAGTTTTGGTCAAGTCTATGGGAACTGATGGACAACCAACTGAAGAAAAGCACAGCTTTTCATCCACAAACTGATGGCCAGACAAAAGTAGTTAATAGGACAGTGATCCAGTTACTCAGGGTATATTGCAGCAAACATCCTAAGCTTTGGGATGAACATTTGTGTTATGTGCAACATGCTTACAACAAAGCAAAACACTCTTCTACACATAGATCTCCTTTTGAGAGCTATTTTGGCTTCATACCAAGGTCTCCTTTGGATTTTGTCTTTGGTAAAGATACCACGGTTGATGGACACAGTGATGTGGACAAGGCAACTAGGTTCATTGAACAGATCTAGGAGATCCACCAAGCAGTACAGGAACAACTGGAAAAGAGCCAAGACAAATACAAGGCTAGGCATGACAAGCATCGGATGGAGCATAGTTTTCAAGTTGGAGACCAGGTCTGGTTGTATATTAGCAAGGATAGGATGCAAGGTGAAGGTAAAAAGCTAAAGCCTATCAAGTATGGACCTTTTAGGATACTTGAGAAGATTGGTGAAAATGCTTTTCGCCTTGACCTACCAGCTAACATGCACATCTACTCAGTCATAAATGCAGATTGCTTGAGATTGTTTGAACCTTCAATGATTGAGGATCCTAAAGAGGAAAGTCAATTTCCTTCTATTGATGACCTGCTACATGAATATCTTAATGAATTGTAGGAAGACACTGTCTTGGACAGGAAGGTGAGGATGACGAGCACAGGAGATGTTGAGTACCTCAGAATTGGACTTGAAGGTTCGAAGCCGAGCAATGCAAAGTGGATTGAGATTGGACAAGTGAGACAACAATATCCTCACTTAGTCTATGCTTGAAAGAAAACCAAATTTTGGTGGTCCAAAAACTTTTTCAGTGGGAAGGCTGTGATCCAAATTGGATCCATCAAGAACTATCAAAGAACCATGACTGTATCAATTCGGGACAAATCTCTAAAAATTCCAAAACAGTGATCAAAAACACCCTGAACTAGTGGCAATGGCAGCCAGCATGGAACGACGAGGACCTCGGTCAAAGCGCACTAACCGAGGCCCATGGAGACTGCGCAGGAGGTCAAAATAGCCCCTGGGAGCCCCAGATCGGGAAAAGGAGGTGAATTTTGATGGGTGAACAGGGCAAAAATGGAGGAGTCTTGAGCACAAGGATGCATGGTGAGCTGGAGAACCGCAGGTGAAAAGGAAAAATCACTAAAAGTACAAAGGCGGGACCCACACTCCGAAAAAATGGTGATATTGATCGAGGTGCCCTCAAACAGTAAGCGATTATGGAGAAATTAGAGTGATCCCATACATCAACTGACACGTGGCAAGTGGAGGTGAGAGAAAACTACCATTGATTACATGCTATTAGTCGAGCAAGTCAACCACGTGACACGTGTGTATGGTGTTAGATCTGGAGGCCCCAGATCGGACGACTGAGATCGAGCCCGATAGGGGGAAGCAGAATCGACGAAAGAATGAGTTGCGTTTTAGAAGGATTTGGAATCTGTTTGACCGCCAAAGTGGAGGAAGAACGCATCCACGACTTAACTGAAGAAATTAACGAACAAAGCAAGTTGGCGCCGTTTAGAGGAGGACAAGTGGCCACTCCTTGAGCGTTCATGATGATGTCGAACAGGGAACTCCAAGCGCAACTACAGAAGGTGAATCGATAGAGGTGGAAGAGGAACTGAATAGGCATTGGAAAAAATGGCTAAAAACCATGAACAAAGATATAATACACAAGGGAGAGACAGTCAGAGCGAACCCCGAGAGGAGGACTAAACACTGAGAGATAGAAACGAGAGAAGAAGGTAGTAAAGGAAAAACAGAAAGAGACAGAGGGCCGAGCTGACCAGCAGCAGCATTGAGCACCAGAGTGCTTGAGGGATTCAAGCCATCCCATAGAGGAATCTGTCTGGACTAAGCACCACATTTGGCTCTTTCCACTGAAGACTAGAAGGTCACAAAGCTGGTAGGAAGAAGAAGAGTTTGTGTACTCCAATGGCTTGGGGAATCCAAGAACCACCCTGCCAAGTGAAACCTACTTCAGGAGAACTCACACTGAGTCCCTGTATTGTAATTCTCTACTTAAAGGCACAATAAAACAAGGCCACCACTGAAAGCTGGACCGAAGATGTAGCCCTAGAGAATAGGGTGAACTCCTTATTAAAATTCTTGTGTCTTTGTGTTTGCTTACTGTATTTCTCTGTTGTCTTTCCATTTAAATGTCTATGTGTTGGAAATCTGATCGATCTGTTGCTTAAATAACATAGAACACACACCAGCACGAGTCTGAAATACCTTCATTTAATAAATCTTTAACTGAGGTCACTCATAGGGTGATTATCAGATCATTGGTATCCATTGATGCCACATCACATGTCCCTCAGATAGATCTCGATCCCAAAAATAGAACCATTTGTTGGCTTAAGGGGGCTTGGACCCAGGTTCAGAGTTAGATACAATAACCAATAAAAGCCTACACTACTGGCCCTTTTAGCAATAGTCCGCTTAGTACAGACTGCAATCTCACCAAAGGCAGTATTGGGGGATTCTAGAACTAGGGTTTTGCATATAGAAGGCTATGTGATGTAGCAGTGGGGTGTTTCTTTAATTAGGACCCTATCTGGCCTTTGTGAACCCTTATCTTTTGAATCACAGACTTAAAGATAGTTCTACTTAATTATATCTACGATCTTCACTTAAGTGTTCTAACATGCATAAGTTACTACGCTAAAGTATATTCGAAACTTCATGATGAAATTAAAGCAATATAACAAAGAACTGAATCATAACTAAGCATAAAGACACAAAACATATAAATAAACATAGAATTCACAAATTTGCTTAATTTTTTTATTACTTCAGATCTTCAATACATACACATCTTCTGACCATGCGCACATAGCTGTAGGGGCCCGCGCACTCAACTGCAGACTTACCAAGGTCTCCATGCACTCAACTGTAGGAGCCTTCCCCTTCTCCAAAATACTGAATTACAGAAAAAATAGGCTCAAAATCCCATTCATGAACTAATACTTACCTCTAATGACTCCTAGATGAATCCCTTTTATATCTTTTACATTGCAATACCATGGTCTGCGAGCTATGGGAGAAGTCCATTATATCATCAAAACAACCCACCCTTTTACAAAATAAGGGCCTTTGACCTTCCTAAAGGCCCCCTTTGACACTTAGAGTTCTATGCGCTCCACAACTAAAATTGAAGAGACTACAATATTACAAAATTCAAAACTTAGAAAAAATTGATCCAATGGGTCCCCATCCTAACAATAACCTTTGAGATCGGAAAATGATTCGACACTGTGAAACACCAATTGCAATATGTAAACAAAGACTTTCATGAGAGGGAAATAAAAGTGAACCTCTATAAGGAAAGTAACAATGCTATCATAAGAGAGACACAAGAGAGAAAGGAAATGTTCGTTAGGTATCCAGTGAAACAGTTCACATAGACACAACAAACATTAAAGCAAATACAACACACCTTTAGCAAGATAAGCACCAAATCCATCGAAATAGTTCAATTTCTTTAGTACATATTGGAACCACATATATCACAAATATGTAAAGAACACTCTTACAACGTTTATGACATACACATGAAAGTGTGTTGGCTCAAACGAGCTTCTGATTATTAGGTGAAAGATCCAAGTACACAACTATAATGGCGAGCCCCAATCTCTAATAGTGGAACATTAAGTCACTTCTTGCTTCTCTAAATAATGATCTTCTCTCCTATGCTAAGCTAGAGAAGTGAAGGGTAGCTCTCCAAATGCTAAGCCTCCAAAAGGCCTTTTCTTGAGTTATGAGAGTGTATTTATAACAAGAGGAATGACCTTTCATATCCCCATGACTCTTGAGCTTCACTCATGACTCTTTGACTTCTAATGTGACCTTTGGACTTCTATATTACTTTTGGACTTTTCCTAAAGACTCTTTTGTCCATATATGATTATGTGACTTTTCATATTCCACATATGACTCTTGGACTTCCACACATTACATTTTTTCGTTTATTTAAATAATTACATCATTACATCCACAAATGATGTGGCAAGACATATGGACACACATGAAATTGTGATGGCACTAGTAAAAATCACAACTTTAGAATGATGACATGAACTTCAAGATGAAGTGGCAATAACAAGTTGTTTCTCTCGCTACTTTGTCTTCAATATTCATGAAAGGTTTGTTTAGTACTTTATATTCATGAAAAATCTACTTTTTTCTTCATATTCACCCTCCAAGGGGTTGAATGGTATGGAATCTTCACGTGGTCTGTATCTTTGATCTTTTGTCATAAACTGTTGTCCCTTCATATTTTTGCCCAATGATCATCGTCTTCACAACTTCATAATTAAGTGTCTTCTAACATTGTCTCCTTCTCCTTCTCTTCAATCATCATCCTGTCATGTCAAGATAAATTACCTACAATTGGAAAGCATTCATGACAAGATGACATCAGTCCGAAAAATTCCTAGTCAAACTTGCTTCATGAAGAAGTTGATTAAGCTAGAACTAGGTGTTATACTGAGAGGCAGACTCAAGGATTGTGCAGTGAATAGTTACAGGGGTCAAGAATGATGGACTGAAGCTTGAGACTGTGCAATGCATAGTTCTAGAAATCTAAGAAATATTATGCACATTTGAGGAGCTAAGTGAGGCAAACTTGAGCTTTGAGACTACCCATTGTGTAGCACAAGAGAGAGAGAGAGGTGAGGGGATTGTGTTGTGCACAGCTCTAGAGGTTAGGAGTGAGGTATTGGTGCTTTTGATTGTTCAATGTGCATCACTAGAATCATGGGAAGAAAAAATATGCAGATGAGGATCTCAGTGAGGTGGGATTGAGCCTTGAAACTATACAATGCATAGTTCTAGAGGGATACTGGTCACTTGATTGCACTGTTGTGCAGTTCAAGCACTTAGGGAGATACCTTCATGACTGAGACTGCATAATGTGCAACAAGAGACTGGTTGGGAGGTAGGATTGCATAGTTTTTTAGGGCATGGAGATAATCCTTGAACACTGTGATTACACAATGTGTAGTCCTTAGAAGTATGAACTACATATTGCGCAGTCCCAAGAGGTAGGGATGCATGCTTGAGGCTTGCCACTGCGCAATGCACAGTTTAGGGAGCCTGAGTGAGTCAAACTTGATTGGGCAAGAAGTTTTCTGAAATTTGACTAAGTGTGGGATCGATGAGGTAGAGATGAAAATAGGATAAGACTTAAACATGATCACACACTCAAAATAATCGACAACGCAACATTAAAAACTCAACACCCAAAATGAACATGATCCCCTTGTTGTGACAAGAAAGAAATACTTTCCCCCAAGTGCAACACTTAAGATACGCTTTACGACAAAAATGACGAAACTAGTACAACAATGCTCAATAATTGCGGAATATGTATCATATGCATGTCTTTATGGACACAATAATGCGGGAGAATGCATCAAAACTACCCTTTAAGAATGTACAATTGACTCCCTTCGACTAGGTGTGACACATAAGATACACTTTACGATGGTAGTGATGACACTAGGACGACAATACATAAAACTTTGGAAATGGATCTAATACATGTCTATATAATAAATAGGACACGTTGACACCAAATGTTTCCCTTGAAATGAATCATAACTTTTCCTTGTCTGATGTGTGACACTTCCCATGCCAAAATATGACACTTGAGAAAGTAAGTGAAACCTGTAAACAAAACTTTAAAAGACTTAAAGAAAGTGGAAGTGGCACATGTCAGAGTGAAGATAACATGAAAACAACACCTATCAAAATTATTTCAAGCATAACAACAATTGCAAAAGTGAAAGCGACACTTTAGAAAACAAAGTTGCGCTAGAGCGATAGTTGAGAAAGCTCACCGAAATGAAAGTGAAATTGCAATCGAAATGAGGGAGAATGTTAATGGAGAGTGAAAAATAACTGTCGATATGTATTTCACAGTACACTAAAATTATTAATTGCATAGTCACTATCACTAGTGATTGTGCGAACCTTACTTCCAAGAGTAGTGCACTATCTATGTAATCTTGTGTCAAGATAAGTGCACTTGTGAATTCTTCAAGGACTGAACATGCATAAACAAGTGACTTTGAATCTTAGAATCTAAGGGAAGACTCAAACACTTAACAAAGCATCAATTTACCATAAGTGACTATGGAACAATCGCTCACAAGATCCACGATAAGATCCAAAATTCAAGTGTAGCCAAAATTTTAGAGGGTGTTTGTCGCAACGACAACACTTGGTGACACATTGGTAGAACTCCAACTTCTTTTCATTCATTTAGCTTTATGCATAGGGTATAGTGTTGTAGGAATTATTGATTCATTGTGTGGGTTACTATGGCTTTCCCACTTAACTCGGTTATATATGTAGTCCCCTTCATTCCTTTATTAGTTAAACACATTCATGCAGCTAGTTATTATCATAAGTGTTTCGATTCAGGAGGAGGGTAATCTATAATGGTGATTTTAAGATAATCAAAGTATGAGTTTTCATTTCTGGTGTTTCTCCACTACCAGCAGACCTAGACAATAACTCGAGAGAGTCACTACAGGAACACAAGCATTGCTTTGCTGCTAGTGAGCCTAGACAATACCCTGACAAAGTTACTTTCTTCACCTCTCTATACATGAATCCTTTCTCTTCCTTCACCCTTTACTTATTTTATATGTTTATAGGATTGTTCTTTGACACTTATTATTTCACTGGGGTGGAAGAGGGATCCCAACTTATTCAGAGCAAAAGAGGTTGTTCCTTCAGAGAAGCATAATTTTACCTTTGATATAGGTTTTCTCTCTATAGATTTCCTCCTTGTCCTTCTATACTTGATTGGATTAACATGAAAAAAACTAAAACATTACAACACTGAGCTTAGAAATGAGTTTCCTAAAATATATACGAGTATCGTGGTTATACACAAAGATTTCCTCATGAAAGGATCATACTTTCCATTAAAACATCATTGACCAAAATATATAAACCGAAGATAGATAAGAGGATAACAGATAAGGCAAGCATCGTTCATCATCACAATTTTCCTTTTCAAAATTTTCCACATTATATTTTGATCCAAGGGGAACATCTTTCATGCAAAGTATTATTAAACAAAATACAAAAGAAGTGAGATGACACAAAAAGGAAACAAAATGAAAAGGACAAAGTAAATGGAGGCTAAATCGAAAATAAGGTGCGAGACAAAAGCAAGAAAGCACAAGAAAGACTACAAAAAGAGAGTGTGGGATGAGTGTGCAAGGGATACTAGTATGTAACTAGACCTAATCCTAACTTAACCAACTAGAAGGTCAGGGTCAAGTGTAATGTAATTTCCAATGTATCCACCATAACTACTCTTGACCTACATACACAAAGATATGAGCAATTAAAACAGTTTTAAAAATATGTGCAACAAAAAAGATAAGAGCTTGAATAAATTGCACAAAAAATTAATGATCTTTCTTATCAGTAGAAAGATATGTCATAGCCACTACTTCTAACCAAATTGCAATCTTACCTTTTCGATGAAACTTCATAATTAAAAAAAAAAAAAAAACCTCAAAAGCTTCTAGTGAATGCATCTTCATGTGTATTTTCCTCCTTAGCAAGCATGAGAAAATATTGAAGCTTGTTATTAGAAAAAGGGATTGCTAAGTAAGATACTTGCAATTGATCATAGATTAAATCATGAAATTTAACACAATCCTCTTGAAAACCCTAAAATCCTTGAAAAGATGAATTTTCAATTAAAGGTATGAGATCAGGATGAGAATCTTGTGAGTAAAAATGAATCTGATCATGTTCAGAAGGCTTGTCAAGAGAGTGAGGGCCTAACATAACCATCACCAAATGCTGAAGTGCCTCAACTGCTTGACAAGTATCCAAATGATGAGATAAACAATAAATATTAACCAATGTAAAAAACCATCATCGGATATGCTAGTGGGAAAATGATAAGTTGAATGACAATTACTAAAACAAGCATTATAATCAAATGGATTAATTAAAGCATATGATTTTGGATTAATAGACAATAAAGATAGATTAGTGTGAACAACTTTGAAAATTATTTGAATAATAGAGTCATCTTCCTTGAGTGATGAATGTAACAAACCATTCCCTTGTAACTGGTGACAAACTAGACTAACATCATAATCATCAAAATAATTGACAAGGAATTCCAATATAGAAAATACATGAAACCAATCAGGATGTAGTGGATGAAAAAGAGGAACTTGATTCACCAAATAACTCAAGTATTTAGTAACACTCGGGACTGTATTTTATGTGATGAAGAAAATGATTAGCAGTACAACGTTAACAAGAAAAACCAGGAGCTTATTATTTTCAAGAAAACTTGATAATCATGAATACTTTGGCCAATATTGATATTTAAAATGACCATCTTCATATCTCTTTGCATCTATGAAAGATATCCATCCCAAACCCAAATTTGGCACAAGGGATTTTCATGAAGATGAACTAACTGAATTAGAATCTTCAATTTGATTAGAAACAGAATCTTGAAAGTCAGAAAGAATATATATGAAATAGCAAACATCCTTCAAGAAATAATTTACATCCAATGAAATCGAGAAAAAAAATTAACTTTGCAAGGAAACCAGATCTGACTTAGTTGTGGGATCTTACCAGAGTCACGAGATCCTAACATAACCATCAATGGAAGTTGAAGTGCCTAGAATTCCTAACAAGTCCCATAACTTTCAATGATTGTAAAATCACATTTCAAAGATTGAATTAGATCATGCATGATGTGAGGATGGCTACTACCAGTGATTTCAAAAAGATCGCTACTATCCAAATGGTAGCCATCTACATTACTAATTTGATCATATTTTACAACTTCAGCAATCAGCTTACTCAACTTAAAATATTCTTCTAATTGAACATCTAAGCATGGATAGATTGGGTCGATCTCATGAGTAACCCGAACAAAATAATTTTCTTTGTGCAAGAGTAGAAATGACAAATGATAGAATGGTATATTCAATGATTTGATTGCTCACTTCTTCATCATGGATGGCCTCACTGTATTGTGACAATTTAGAATTTTTCTTATCATGTGGGAGATCAGAAGAGAAAGACATATAAGCAATAGGATATGTAAAAAAAAATAAACATATATATATTATATATATATATATATTTATATATATATATATATATATATATATATATATATATATTATATATATATATATATTATATATATATATATATATTATATATATATATTATATATAATATATATATATATATAATATTATATATATATATTTATATATATATATATATATATATAATATATATATATTATTATATATATATATATATTCAAAAAATAAAATAAGTGATGAAAAAGCCTTAGAAAAAATAAAATGTGCGAGCTAGCTCAAATGCTGCATTAAATATTAAATAAATTGGAATTAATTAGTTGAAATCACCAATTAATTAGTTTAAATCGCAAAGTTTAAACATGATTAGCTAGTTGTTAAAAAAATTATTATTGACTTGACCATTTTTGTCATATGTAATAATGACCACACTATAATCAAGTGTCGTGATCTATGCCACCAAGATCGACGACTCTTGATGAATTGAGACCCCCTTTTCCCCTCTGACAGTTAATGGGGGGGGGGGAGTGGGTGGTTCTGAAAAGTGGACTCTTCTTCACATCCCGCTTTATATATGTATCATTCACTCAACGATTTCGAACCTCCCTATGCCTAAATCACTTACAACTCACCCCCCTTAAAATCTACCTTCCCTCCTTCCCACCTAATAACAACTATCACTCTTGCTCTCGCAAATCCAATCCGCTCCCACCAAGTGTCACATTTCGACTATGTTACCGTTAAGTACCCATTCAAGAATGTAATAATTGTCCAAAGTAATGACTTCGCTCCATTAAACAGACATTCTTCAACGATAATCGTTCTCGCCCATAAAATAAAGGAAAATCTCATTCAATTATCGTTTTCTCTGGTGTTCCATGATATTGGGTGACTGAAGCTACTACTGCAACCAAGAATTGAGCCAAATAGTTTTCAACCAGCCAACCCCAGGTAATTACAGTTTTTTGTCTCATTTCATTTCAATGTCTTCAAAGGGTAAATCAAAATCCATAGTGAAAAACCTTATGCTTCCCCTTATAATTGAACTAGACTATTAGACTTTAGTATATCAACATTATAAAATCTCTGAAACCAATTGTGATTTTGATCTCTATGAACTCCACAATCGGTTAAAGAAAAAATTTGTTGACCTCACTGACGAATTGAGTTTGTGTGACTTGTTCCTACCTCAATTTGTTTTTCCACAAACCCACCAGTTCCCAGAATTCGTCTCATGGTGCCATTTCAGGTACATACCCATTCAAAGAGCTATTGTTGCCCAAAATAATGATATCCTATTCATAATTACCCCCAAATCCATATGTTAAATGGTCCAGATCCAAAATTTGGCCTCTATTCAACCCTTCTCTATAGACTCCCTCATGGAACTCTACAAAAACATGAATTTTCGCCATAAAGCCAAAAATTTTGAGACATTTCTTCTTGAAAATGTCCAATTGCCCAAAACAAACTCTCCTTATCCATCCTCAATGTTTCAAGAAATAGAAAAACAAATCATTTCTTTAGTTTCTTGTTTGTTGGGCTATCAAACTTATCAATGGGTTGATGAAGCAACTATAAGTTTTCTATCAGTATTCTCAACAAGAGAAAACCCTTCAATCATTTTTCATTACAGTGAACTCTTAGCAAAAGTCATCCATGAACAATTTCTTAAATTTTCTACAGAAGGAGTTTTCAAGCACACTTCAGTCTTGGTTTACTTGTTTTTATTTCATCATGCAAATATATTTCAATTTCCACTACAAAAACTAGATGAACAGGGAAATGCATAGTCTGTGATTCATTGAAATTCCTTAGTAAGGAAGAATACCAATGAATTCACATTCAGTGATTACGTGGACCAGTTTTTGTACAGAATTTCTTGCCTACTTAACAATGATGCAGAACTTAGAATTGGACCTAAGACTACGAGAATTCTACATCTCATTGAACAAACAAAAGCACGTGACTAGTATCTGTATCAGAATTAAACTGAGAATAGAGTGTATGGATGTGAATTGCCTCCATATAAATTGCCTAAATTTGTTGCCATAATAATTTTTGCATTAGATTATATTAGGCAATTGATAAATATGGATGACCTACACTTTGTGTCAGCCAAAAATAAATCTCAGTATAAAATAAAAACATGGGTTGGGCCATTCATTTGTAATGCCAGGACAATGGCAAAATAAGCAGACATTCTCCTTAAAAAAATGAAATTTAAACTCAATTTCACTTGGTCATATGACCTTTTAGGAATTATCTCAAAGTTGAGAGTAGAGCAAAAAATTACTCCCTATACTCACACTCCTAGACCTGAAATTGACAAATATATGAATCAAGATGAATGGCAAGAAAATACATTGCAGGAGGTAGAGGAACAAGTACTTTATTCTATAGCATCACAAACTCTAGTGCCATAGGAAAATCAGGATAAAAGACCAAGGGAAAGTGTTTCCCCTTTAGTCTTAGAAATTCAAGGGAAATAATTCCAAATATACAAAAGAAGAAGAAAACCAATCCAAGAGAAGAGTCTTTGCAGGAAGAGAATACACAATCTACAATAGTCTTAACAGGTCCCTATGCTTCTACTTTCCCTCTAAATGAATATCTTTTTATAAGTTCACCATCATCTTTAGCTTCTCAAGAGCCATGGGAAATGTCCCAATGAGGAGAATTAACCCATGATCAGGCTGAACCAACTATATTTGCAAGATATAAGGAAATAAAAAAGAATAATGAAATCTTGAAAGGTACAACCTATTCTCAGTTCTGGAAGCAAACAACATCATTACAACACTAACTTCTCTCTTCTTTTGATACTGAGAAAGGAAAAATCCAAGTAGCTTTCCTTGAAGCAAAAGTTCCTTTTCCTAAGACTGCAGATGACTACAAAAGGTCCATTTCTCTTTTAACATTGATCAAATCCATCCTACTAATCAAATGGACTTGCATAAACAGACAAGTGAAATGCTATATTATACTTTGACAAGTCAACAATGGAAACATCCAGACTCCAGGCTTCAGTTAACAATATTTAGTCTCAATTAAAATTAGAAAAAATATATTATTTGGCCAAATACAACAAGATAAAGTCCTTAGAGGATTTGGTGATTAAACTGGGATATGATCCCAATAATGTAAAATCTGGTGAGGAGATCATTAAGAGTAAAAATGTTGACATTGCATCCTTAAAGAAGAAGCTCAAACTTCCATCTAACAGCAATTCCAATCACAGGTACACCAATAGTAGGGGCTTCTACTTTAGTAAATACTACAATAGTGGAGACACAGTCTATAGATACATCAACTCAGTTAATAAAAGCTATGGAAGATTTATCTATCAAAGGGAAAGAGATTGAAAAATTGAAAGCTCAGCTTAATAATCTCTAAGAAAAAAAGTTAAAAATTGATAATATGTATCTGTGAGAGCTTTAGAAAACTGATAGAGTAACTCAAAGGATTGAGTTTCTAGAAAATGAATCTACTATGGCACAAATAAGTGCACAAGCAAAGGAGAACATCTGGGTAGAGATTAATCAAGCCATGATAGAAAGTTTGACTTCAATTGAAATTATTTTCGAGCAAGAATAGTTGGTGCAGAAATCAAAAGAAGTCATAGAAGAGGTAAAGGAGGATTTGGAACAAAAACTAGGTGAAGCTACTACCTTAATAAGGATTTTAAATTCAAAGACAAAGGAAGAACTGGAAGAATATGAGGTTGCAGATAGAACTGGGACAATTCTTAAGGTAAGAAGAGTTCTTATTAAAAGAAATTTAGTGCTACAATTAGAGAACAAATGTCATAATCTACAGGCCAACATTCAAAAATTTCACAAAAAGTTCAATATACTGCACCAAAAGGACGTCTGGGTTTAAAGGGAATGGGAGATAAATTAGTTAAGTTAGATGATTATCAACAAAAGTTATATTCCACAGCAAGAGATAAATCCAAATTTTCCACCCTAAAGGGAACTATTACAAGGAAGGATTTCATGGAAGGTTTGAATTTTGACTTATTTATCAAACATTAAATAAAACATCTGTTTATAGTCAAACCCATTTTCCAGAAATATACCAAAGTGTATGAAACTTATAGAAAGTTAATCAAATTTTCCATCCCAAATGAAGAAAGATGGGATAAATTATGCCAGCTTCTTGAGTAAACAATTATTAATCTTCAGTAGCAAAACAACTTTTTCAATCCAAGTCATCATCAGAGTCCTCCAAATCAGTGCTAGAAAGCTTCAATCATTTAATTTTCCTAATTTCTTGTAGTATTTTTGTAAACAACTTTTTAGATATTTTGTAGTGAAATCTTGATATTAAAATCAAGATATTTTTATGAAAATTGTATAAATACTTCATATATCGAAGTACAAAAGGTTGAACCCCTAGGATAAGCTATCAAGCAGAATTGTACTCATCTAAAGTTCTCTTATTTTAATGAAAGGATTTTGAATTTGCCTCAAAGAAGTTGTGTTCTTGTGAGTTGTTCATTGTTTTCATTTCATATTGTAAATTTATGCATATATTTAATTTTGAATGAAGAAATTTGGGTAACATAAGGTTGAGTATAAACATGTCTGAAATCCTCTATGAAGTTATTAAATATTACAGAGATTAGTTTATTAGACTGTTTGTGTGAAATAACTCCTCTACATCTTTAAATTGTCAATTATTCCTCAATTTAAATATATTTTTATTGGGATGTAAACATTGGTTACATGCATCTTTTCCATATGGTTCATTAAATAATTTGTTTGATTTTTGATAGGCCATAGTCCCTTTGATTTCTTCCTTACACATCTTTTTTAAACCAAATTTATGTCAAGGGGTGGAGAACCAACCCTTCTATTATGTCATGATTAATTAAGATTCAACTCATGTTTGAAATAGTTTAGAATGTTGGTCATCCAAACATTTTAAAAACCAACAAAATATTTTTGATGCTCTAACTTAATTCCTAACCTATAATTATATTCATAGGTACAACGTCAGACTAGCGCCATTGCTAGGGAATAAAATTCTTGAATTATTTTCTCTGGGACAACAATTAAAATATTACCTTTTAATGGTGAATAAAAGGTTAGTAGGTTAAAATCATTCACCTGGAAATTTCACAAAAACAAACTAGCTTCACATAGACACACTAGGTCTCTCTCAGACCCACAACTTTATTCTCCACTATCCAATCATGAGAGACTGGTAAGAATTGCCTCCGCAAGACAAAGACTAGAAGATTCTACTTCTACTTTTGTAATTCATCCATTTGAACTTGTTTCTGAAATTGGTCCTATTAGACTTGTTCTAATTCCTCCTAAACAATTAGATCTACCACCGAAATTGTTAGAAATTCTATCTAAAGGAGTTGGTTTGCAATCAGCTTTCCTTGTCTATAAGTTAGAATCTTATCATATTCCTAAAACCTTTTCCAAATATCAGAAACAGAACTAGGTCTATATTTACCATAATTAAAGCCTAGTGATTTTATTTCTTCAGTAGTTCACAATTATCCATCTATTTTTGTTAGCTTTGAGGACAAATTTTTTGTTTATACAAATCCTTTGTTTTATGATCAAGGAAATTTTGATCATGAAGAACAAAAATTAATATTACAAACACCTAGAAAAATAAAATTTCTAGAAACCCTTCCAATTCATCTTCACCCCCTACAACTCCTAGAAGTTCATCTTCATCCCCTTGTATCCAACCCATCATTTAGGTTCGTTATGCAACTTTAGTTCTTCCTAATAAACTAGATAATTTCCTAGATGGATACCTCAAGCACTTACCTAGATTCAATGGTGAAACTGGTTTGTTTGTTGAAGATCATCTGGCATCTTTCTTAGAATTTGTTGATAACATGAATATAGAGTATGATGATGTGTACATGAGATTGTTTGTTTAATCTCTTGAAGGCGATGTTATGATCTAGTTTAGACAATTAAGAGCTAATTCAATCCCTCCTTAGAATGAATTAGTTACTATTTTTAAAAACCAATGGTGAGTTAAAAAATATCCAGTATACTATCTGGCTAAATTTGATGACCTTAAAATAAACCCCGGTGAACCTGTGGCTGACTTTATAAAAAAAATTACTAAATTTTACAATAAAATGCCACTATATTGTAAGCCATCGATAGTTGCTGCCAAAGTTAGGTTCTCTAAAAGATTTGATGATGACTTTGCAGTTATGCTTAGGGAAAGAAATTTTGTAACCCTAGAAAACATGAAAACTAATGCTATTGAGGTTGAGGCAAATAGATCAGCCTCAACCAAACTCAAAGAAAAGGCTGAAAAATACTAAAGGAAAATGAAAGCTAGGGAAGAAGGATGTTCTTGTTTTAAATAAAAACTGAGGATTACAAAGTTGATGAAATCACTTCCTTACTTAGAAATATTTCAAATAGGATTTCAAGATTGAAACTCAACCTAGAACTGTACAACAAGCATCATATAAACCTCAAGCCCAGTTCAAAAGACCTTTCCAACCCCAAATTTTACAAATACCCAAACCTTATCAACAAATTTAACCACCATTAATGATGGATGATCAAGAAGATGGACCATTAGTTTCTAATGACATAAATTATTTCGATGATCAATCACAACATAATGTTATTATTCCAGTTTTCAATGATCAAGCTTTAATTCAAAATCAAGAAACTTCACAGGTTTCTAAATATTAAGCCTTCTCGGAATTTCTAATAGTTGAATTAAATAGAAGATATGGCTTAAGGCCTAGACTAGGACCTGGTAGGCCAGCCAAGAATGTTACAATCAATGAGC
Source organism: Pinus taeda (assembly GCA_000404065.3). Classification (NCBI taxonomy): domain Eukaryota; kingdom Viridiplantae; phylum Streptophyta; class Pinopsida; order Pinales; family Pinaceae; genus Pinus; species Pinus taeda. The sequence continues at coordinate 64,874 of APFE031268547.1, forward strand.
CTCTAGTAAAAACTGCTCAAACTCAAACAAATGTAATTCATCCTTAAGCTCAACCCAATGAAAATAATACTTTTGAAAAAATTGTTCCAATAATTTTCAATGTATAAAAAGAGTTAGAGAGGGTCAAAATCCCTATTCCACTGTCTAAACTCCCTAAAAAGGTAGGATATAAAATCCAAGTATCAAATTGGATCCAATCTTCAAGTATAGATGCTGAGATGGATGTAATCAGTTTACAAGATGAAAAAACTTCAATGGTTTTTGGTTCTAGTTCTAACATGATTGATGAGAATGTTCCTCCCTTCTATCTTACTATTAAAGTTCATGATTTTCTTCTATATAACTACATGTTAGACTCTAGATCCTCAAACACCTTAGGTTATATAGAGAGGTAAGATTCATTAACACTATTTGTAGGACTGATAAAGTAATTAATCGCCCTATTTATGCTACTGATCAGGATTTTGGATGCTTCACACTTTCATCAAATGATCTCCAAAATCCTCAACTCAACATTGAACAAATTGTGAACAAACCTAAATGTATGAAAACTGATGTGTGGAAGTTATACTTTGATGGGGCTTGTTCTAAAGATGGACTTGGAGTAGGAATTGTATTAATTTCTCCAAATAGAGAAAACATAACCCAACCCTTTAAGTTAGACTTTGATGTTACTAATAATGTAGTAGAATATGAAGCACTAATTTTACACCTTGAGTTTGCTAAAAGTATGAAAGTTCAAAACTTAAGAGTTTTCAGTGACTTGGAATTAATTGTCAATCAAGTAATAAATCTATGCCAAGCAAAACATCCTATGCTCAGATCTTACCGAAATGGGGTATGGGATTCCATAGAAAAATATTTTCGAGCTTTTAACATCATAGCAATCCCAAGAGACGAAAACATGTTTGCATATTCTTTAGTAGTTTCTGCAAGCTCCTTTAAAATTCTTGATCCAATGCAACTCCAATATCAAATTCAAGTAAAGTATAGGTCTTCAATCCTTGATAATATTAAACACTGGAAGGCATTTGAAGATGATGAAAAATTAAAAGGTTTCCTCCATGCAATTGATAATTTCTTAGCCTTGCAAATTGATGATGAAAAAGTTCTTGATCATAAATTAACTCACGAAGATTAATCTTCACAATTAGATAACAAGATAGTTGATCATAATATCCTTCAATTGCCAAGTAATTTCATCCTTGAGGGTTTAATCCCAATTGAAAGGATTTTTTTTATCATAATGATGTTTTGAAAACATCATTATTAAACACACCACAAGAGGATGTAGAAGATTGTAACATTGGAACTGATCAAGACATTATGAATGTGAAAATTTCAGCATCCTTACCCAACGATGTAAAAGACAAGTATATCAATCTCTTGAAACATTATGAAGATGTAGTATCCTATTCTTATGATGAGCTCAAAACTTATGATACAAATCTCATTGAGCATAAGATTTCTTTAAAAAAGGAAGCAAAACCATTTCAACAGAAATTAAAAAGAATTAATCCAATTTTGCTTCCAACCATAGAGAAGGAATTAAAGAAAATGTTGGATTCCGAAATTATTGTTCCTCTTAGATTTTCTTAATGGATTGCAAATTTAGTTCCAGTAATAAAAAAGAATGGTGAAATTAGATTGTGTGTGGATTTTAGGAATCTGAACAAATCATCCTTAAAGGATGATTATCCATTACATAAAATGGATCAAATATTACAAAGAGTTTTAAGTTCTAATAGAGTTTCCATGCTAGATGGTTTCTCTGGATATAACCAAATTTTGGTAGCTCCAGAAGAGAGAGAGAAAACAACATTTACAACTCCATGAGATACTTTTATGTATTCCAGAGTGACATTTGGTTTAACCAATGCAGGGGAACATTTCAAAGAGCTATGGATTTAGATTTTGTTGTCAAAATTAATAAGTTCATTGTTATTTCTCTGGATGATATGACCGTGTTTTCAAATTTCGATGAAAAACACTTAAAGCACTTGAAAAAGGTTTTTGACAGGTGTTGGCTTGGTGGGGCCTGACCCAGGTTCACCGTTAGTAAGCCAAACAAATCCCTACACTACTGGCCCTTTTAGCATCAACCCACGGAGCGCGGACAAAGTCTCACCCGAAGTAGTATGGGGGGATGCTGAAACCAAGTTTCTGCACCCTGAGATGGTTGTGAAGTCGGTTTATTCCTTCTATGCCTGCCTTCATGCAGATCGTATAGTTCTAGGGCTCTTTTTGTCTATCCCTTTACTCCACCTTTGGTACCTCCGCGAAGGGGTATGACCGGCCTTCATGCAGCCTTGACCTACGGTTCAAGTGCTTTCATGCTATTATGGTAGCGTATCGTGCAGAGTCCCAAACTAACTTAAATTCCTTAATTATCTTATTAAACAATCATAGTTAGCACCACGTAAATAGATATCCTCATTTGCGTTCAATTATCCAACATAATTACATACATTCACGCATCACATAAGCATTATAAATGAAATTCATATAGAATATGACAAGATGCATTAATTGGAAACAAAGAGACAAAATTTGTAGAATGTTTCTCTTTATTAAAATCTTCAAGTGATTACAGATTCTATCCACCCTATGCACAAAGCTGTAGGGGTTTGTGCACTCAGCTATGGACTTCTACCCTAGGCCTCTGTGCACTCAGCTGTAGAGCCCCTACCTACGCTACGACCTGAAACTTAGACTTTTCTCCTTATCCTCAAGACTTCATATACAACTCTTGATTCTTAAAATTACTTAGATCTTACTCACTTAGTTATTTTTATACAATCCCATGGTCCATAGACCATGGGCAGATCTTTACAGCTAACTTTACTTTACAAAATTAGGGCAGACAACCCTTTATGACTCACGAAACCTTCGCACTCTACGACCATAAAATGCAGATATTTTACAACTTTATTACAAAATTCGACCCAAAACATGGGATTTTAGCCCCAAAACTATCCTCGGGGGATCTCGTTCCCAAAAGGCCCCCAACACAAACACTGTGACCCACCCTCGAGTCACTCGGTAGGTGCAGAGATCATAACACGAAGACCTCCCAGCTCGACCCTTATGATCGCAACCTCAAGAATGCACTGTGTGGCCGCATGCTTCGTGTCTTCGACCATCTACTCGGTCACTACTCTTGAACTGTCAACCTGAAGCCTTTACTGAGTTTCTTGCAGAGTTGCAAGATTTCCTTCAATAGAGGTTGTCACTGTGTAAGCCTCATCCAACTAGGGCTTTAGTCATGCCTTCAACACTTCTTCCTTATGTAGCGTTGCATCCACTTGTTCCTTCAGCTGCTTAGCCTCATGTAGCTTCGCTAGTCTCTGTGTGAATGCGACGGTTTGCACTGTGCCTTTGACCTCATCATAGCATTGTTGTATCTCACGCACTTCTGTCTCTAATCGTTGTACATTGGGGTCCTCCTGCAGGCTTGTCAAGACCTTGAACAACTACTCAAAAAGTTGCGTGTAGTCTGGTACTGCACTATCAATAGTTGCTACTGCTTCTGTGACAGCAATCGCCCACTACTCCTTTACTTTTGGTGGAGTTGAAGATTGGGCCTTCAACTGTAACTTTGTGATCTGCAAGTTAAACTCCAACTGAACCCTTGCCATTTTTGTATGATCATCGCGCACCCCCGTGGCCAGCTTGCGGACGAGCACCTCGACTGGTTCTTCCTCAGGAATCGTCAACTCTGGGACCATTTGGCATGCCTCCTCGACGACATGCACTATGCACTTGTTCTAATTGGTCGCCTCAGTCACAGCGACGATGGAAAAGTCTCACTGTAGTTCCGTCTTCTCATTATTAATTTGCTGCTCACTAATCACCTCCAAGGCATGGTGCTCATGGACCCTCAACTCTACAAACACTCCATCTTGCAAGAGGTAGAGTGCTTCACCAGTGAGCGCTACCAAATTCAACCCTACTCCCTTTAGAGCATTGATAGTGAGCCTGTGAGCTTCATTCTCTGTGGTTAGTGCTCCATCAGGTAGAATTATCGCACTGGAGGCCTTTGCACACAGCATCTCGACAGCTTCTGAAGTGTCGATAGAAAGGCTAGTTGACACCATGCCAGCCTGTGATGCATGGGTCTGTAGCTCTTGTAAACTTGTTTGGATAGCCCCCAAGATTATTTTATGTTGTTGCTCAAACTGTTGTAGGGCCTCCACGGCGACATCCCGCACCGTGTCACCAATGTCATGTAGATCACCCTCTGTTAACGTGATTGGGTCCAGTGATGTCTTAATAGCCTTTTATTTCTTCCTAGACCCTCCTTTCTCCTACTCCCTTGGACACTTGATGCGGGCAAACGTCACCTGTGGTCCGCGTCGTGTTGTTTTGTCTACTCGTTTGTATCCTCCTCTGTTTTAGGTGAAGGCGACCTCACGCCTTTGTTAGAGCCTCACTCTATTCCACCCAATTTCCTTCTCTATCTGCTGAGCGGCATTCCACTCCGCTTGGGCCTTGTCAGCTACCTCCTTCTTCCTTTTCTTGGCCAGTTGCATCATCTTTAGCTTGGCCTCCTCCTTCTTTCTCTACGTGGTGGACATGCTTCCTCCCACTACCAAGTCTATTGTAGAGCGCCACTCTATTGGCCATCAATCAAGTATTGTATCAATGGCGTCATCTGTTGCCAAATAAGGGAACTCATACCATTTCTACGCAGGGTCCTTCCGTGCCCTAATGGCCACATGGTGAAAATATGCTTTAAAATTTGCATAGCCCTGTAGGTTAGCGTACACCATAGGCGACAATCGCGGTTTGTGATTGATGGCCATGCAGATGTTCATCTCCATCAAGATCCAAAAGATCTTACTGTTCTTGATTCACTGTGCATCCTTGGTCACCCACAACAAAGTGTACTTCACTGCTTCTGGTAGGTCTGACGTGACCGAAGGGAATTAGCTGTCCTCTGGCATCTCCCATGCTACCAGCACAATTGACAGCAAGAGCCACGCGTAGTGGAACGTCTTGCTAAGCTCTTGTGCCTAGCGACAGTTCGCAAGGAACTCACCATGGGGATAGTCTGCCCAATTGATCTAAAATCCTTCAGCGCACTGGGCTTGCTAGCACGATGACAGGTGCTGGAACCTCATTGGCACGACACTTCCACATTACCATCCCTGTTAAAATTTGCGTAGCTACTTTTACAGTAGGGTCATAGATGCTAGATATAGCATACCCACTCACTTCTTTACCAACTTGAACTTCTCTTTCATCGCCTCCACGAGGGCTTACTCACCACATTTTCTGCCAAATATCATGGCCGAATTTTCTCCTGTCTAAGCCAACCGCATGATCCTGTGGATAAACCTTTCAGTGATGGGTACTGGCTCCTCCAACCATATACACCCATCATGCACCAAGCATATCAACTTCTTGATGACCAATACTATAACCGGGTTGTGGTTGTCGTGTGTCACCCAAAGTAGGTTGAGCAACCCTGCCTTATCTACTCCTTTGAGCCACCTCTGCAGCTCCAATGTGGTCATTCCGGTGGTTGTGTCGATAATGTGAAACATCAGCTGCTTAGTCGCCAGGTGTCGGAACTTCTCATGATCAGCCAAGTTCAATTCTTCGAGTTTTAGTAGAGGAACCTACCCCAAGCATGGACCTTCGAAGGCAATTTCATCCGACAAAAGAGGGGTTTGCAAGGGGACCTTACTCTCATCAATGTCTTTCAACACCTTAGTCTTTCCCTTACACAGAGGGACATACTTAAGCAACCGATTGATAGGGTCAGGACCCTGGGATTCAACTTGCCCCACATCTACTCCCACATCCTCATCGTCCATCGAGATGTCTTTGATTTCTTCCTCCTCTGGTTCTAGATTAATGGCTTTTCCCTTCTCTCGTGTGGTGGGCTTCGATGGGTTTCTTCTCAGTGATGCACGCACCATTATTGTAGGCTACTTTCCCTTTTTATCCTCCATGCTCTCCTTGGTTGGGGTTGGCTTTGGTCTCGGCGTCCTTGGTGATTTGGGGACTTCAACAGCTACTTCGGCAACCTTTGGAGAAGCTACATCAACCTCCATCTCAACTTCCGACACTGACTCCTCTGCTTCGGTATCTATAGCTTCTATGGGCACCGACATGATGTTTAGCAAGAACTCCTATGTCTCCTTCAACAATGTCTCAAATACTGAACTGACTATCAGAATTTCATAGTGCTCGCGATTCATGTGCACCTGAGATCTCAACAACTCAATTCTCAAAATACCAAGTCTTTTTCCGTAGACAACCACTTGTAATTTATAGGGAATTTTGAATTCAAATCCAACCGTTACCCTCAAATTCAGTTCCTTAATGCCAGATTCGTGGCATATATTCAAGGATCTGACCCATAAATTTTATCTTAAATGTCAACTGCCCACTCCATTTGGCCACATTTCTAGCATCAAATCATGAATAGTGACTTTAACGGTCACTTTCTGGCCGACCTACACAATTTCTTCCTTGGTAGCGCAGCTCTCTTCACATTGTTGCGAACCCCGTGACACTTCCTTGCTTCACACAATCCTCCAATCGTGTAGCTCCCCAACCCGGGCAATGTAGTTTATAGTCCCATGCCTCCTTTCAGCTGCCACGAGCGCTAAGACTGTGCTACCTTCATATAGTCACATGGTAGGGCCACCGGTGTATGGATTCAAGCGACTTTCATTCACCTTTCCTAGGAAGGGATCTCCATTCAATTTGACCAACTAAACTGCTCCTCCGTCAATAATCTCCTTAATCACATAGGGCCCTAACAAGTGCATTTTGAATTTCCCTAGAAATTTATCAAACTTGTTGTCATATAACAAAACCAATTCATTTACCTTAAAGGTGTGCAACTTGATATGCTGATCATGCCATGTTTTTTCGCACTACTTTTGGACATGTTGATGAAATCTAGCTAAAAATATTTCTTCCTCAAGCTCAACCAGCTACATGAGACTCTCTTCTAGGGCTCTGCGATTCTTCATACCCATGAATGCCACTATGTGCAGACTAGGCACAATGTATTCCATGGGCATCACTGCTTCAACACCACAAACAAGCCTAAAGGGTGTTTGTCCAGTTAACTTCTTGCATGTCGTTTGATAGGCCCATAGTACCGCGAGTATGTGTAGGTCCCAATCACTTTTCTGAGTGTTGCAAACCTTGGTCAACGTGTTCTCTAGCACTTTATTAAATGCTTCAACCATCCCATTAGCCTGCGTATGAATAGGTGTGCTCTTCTAGTGATAGACCTGAAATTCCTCTACCAGTGCACTGATCGTTTCATTTAGAATGTGTGTACCGAAATCACTCATCAAAATCTTTGGACACCTGAATCGCGTCAGTACATACTCAAAGAGGAACTTTGCAACAGTCGCATCTGTGCAATCCTTTACAGATTTTGCCTCCACCCATCGAGTCAAATACTCTATCATAGTGATAATGTACCTTGCTCCCGTCTTTCCTTGGGGCTAAATAGGTCCCACAAAATCTATCGCCCATTTTAAAAATGGTTGCAGTGTCATTTGTCAATTCAAAGGTATCTCATCCCTCTACGATGTCCTGCCAGTCCTTTGACACACATCACATGCTTTGCAATACGCTTTTGAATCCTGATGGAGGGTTGGCCACAACAACCCTGAGCGAAGAATATTCTGCCTGGTTTCTCTCCCGACATAATGTCCTCCCGCAGCACCCCCATGAGCGTCTGCAAGGATCCTTCTCCTTTCAAACTTCGATACATATCGTCACAATATTTCATCAGACCCCATTTTGTATAAATGTCCAGCAATGACAACAAAATCTGTCGTGCGCACCACTAACTCCTTCTTTTGTTGGACGGTGTATCCTTTTGGGGCAATTCCTATCATCAGGAAGTGTAGGATATATTCAAAATGACCATCCACAATGCACACTACAAAAAGTTGTGCATTAATCCCTCCTCCAAATTAGTGGGCTCCTCCCCTATTTTGATACGCGATAGATGGTCTGGTCCCATGTTCAGTCATCCAGGTTTCACAATAACTTCAAAATCATACTCCTGGAACAATAAAAACCACCTGCAGATTATCCCCCCCAACATAGGCTTATTGACCAAGTACTTCAATGCGAAATGATCCATATACATCTTAAAATGGCCACCCAATAAGTAGTGTCTAAACTTTTGGAGCGTGTATACCATGGCTAACCCTTCGCGCTCAGTGGTGGAATAGTTCTTCTCTGACTTGGATAACCTTCTACCTGTGAACACTATAGGATGGTCCAAGTCTCCTCTGCCAGCGTGTGTTAGTACTACTCCCAGCACTATACATGACGCATCGACATGTACATGAAACTCCTTCTTCCAATCCAGCAAGACTAAAATCAGCGCAATGACCATCTTTTCTTTCAATACATCCAAGATTTTCTTACAACCCTCATTCTAGCAAAATGTGACATCCTTTTTCAACAACTTCTCCATATACGCGGTGATCTGGGCATAACCTTTGATGAGATTTATGTAATATTCGGTATGTCCTAGGGTAGCACACAATTGTTTTACACTCCTCGGTGCTTCCAAGTTAAGTATCACCACGATCTTCACAGGATCTACCATTAGTCCCTATCTACAAACCACATGACTTAGCGGGGTCCAAAAAGGAACACAAAATAGGAATTTCTTCAGATTGAGCGTGATCTGGTATCTTTGACAGGTATCCAACATCAAGCGCAAGCTTGCTGCATGGTGTTTCACCAGCACAAACACAGTCCAATCATCAAAGTACACTTATAGGAATTTATGAATAAATTCCTTAAACATAGCAACAAATACATGCAAGAAAATCACAAGCACATTATTCAATCCAAAAGGCATTACAGTGCACTGAAAACACTCCCACTCAATCCCGAAGGTTTTCTTGCTCCTATCCTCTAGCACGATTTTGATCTGATGGTACTTAGAGAACCCATCAGTGAAGGAATAAGCTTCCTGGCCACCTACATTGTCCAACACTTCATCAATGAATGGAGTCAGGAAAGGATCATGTACGCAAGCATCATTCAACTTCCTGAGATCTACGCATATCCTTATTTCATCCTTCTACTTCTTCTCCTGTACCACCATTGGGCTTACCCAATAAGATTCTTCTACAGGCTCAATGATGCTAGCCGTGATCATCTTATCCAACTCTAAGAAGACATTCTCCTTATACTTCGGACTGAGACGGTAAGGTCTTTGTCGAGCTTCAACGTGATCTTCATAACACCCATCTTTTATTATCCCTTTTAGATCTGTAAACTTGGTAGGGAATAATCCTAGTATTTGCAGAGCAATTTAGCGACCTTATCCACCACCGCGTCGTCCCAGTAATCTCCAATCTTCGCGAATTTGGGCTCTGCCTCCGTACCAATATTTACTTGTTTCGTTTTCAGTGATGCGGTTATATTAGGATTCTCAATCTGTGGTCCTTCAACATCACAGTGACATTTTGTTTCAGGGATGTTAATCTTTCGTGGATCCCCATCTTCTTCTTCAGTGGTTACATTATAGCATTCCAGCGCGTGAGTCAACTGAGTAGCCCCATTAGGCTGAATTAGGTCCAAAGGATCCTGCAGTATCCTAAAGATCACTACTTCTACTTCTTGTAGCTCTTCGTCAATACAATCAAACCCGTCTTCAAAGTTGAATTTCATTATGGATCCTTCACACAAAATATCCCATTCACCTGTACCATGGCAAAGCTCTGTTTCTAACTACCAATTCATTAGGATGACATCCAAGGTGTGACAAAACAAGTGCACCCATTGAGGTTGGGGCTTTTCCCCATAAGCCTCAGCCTATTTGGCCAAGTGCGCGTGTGGATCATCTTGCCCATCATATTTTTTTGTCATTTGTACCTTCATCTTCCCAAAGCATGCTCTCATCATCCTCCTACATTTTCCCCAATCACCAAAAATACCCTTGTGCATACCCCACCATCTTGTCAGGGTAGCGTGCAATGCCCAGTCCAAAGCTTGGAATCGTTGCTTCTCTCATACCACCCTCTCAAATGCATTAAAAAATATATCCACATCATTCAAGCCATCATAAGTAAGTAGACTTCTTACCTCTAACAACACACAACGCAGCGACCGGGTCATCATGTTACAGATTAGTGTGGTTACTTCATGTAACCGGTTCTACCATCGCTTTAGTTCTTGATCAGAGTCCGAGGTGCATGAACTCTCATGATCCCACATAATTCATCCATCCACCATTGGATTCACCCAATCTTGGTCTCACGCTGTTATCTTATATATACAGTCCATATCATCATCGCTCTCATAATCACGGATTGGTTCAGTATAGCGTGATCCTTTAGCGTGATCTAGGGGTACTATTATGTGGAGCGATTTCTTCTCAAATATCATCTTTCGCTTCTTTAGGTTGATTACCCCATTCATATCAATAGCCCAATCAATGCCAAGGAGCGCAGGGTAGGGGTTGCTATCATCCACAATTTCTATTACTTCAAAGTTAGCCAGCATGCTCACGCCTTCAATATCTATAGTCACCCCTTACAGCCGCCCCATGGGGACGATCTTCTACTGATTCGCCATCCTTAATGAAATCGGAGACCACTGCAGTGCGAGTCTCCCCATTTGTTCCCAAGTTTTCTTCAGTAGGACGTTCGCGTCTCACCCCAGGTCCAAAATAACCTGATCCATTTCATACTCTCCTATCTGTGCAGTCAGCCTCATCTCTCGTCCTATTCTTTTTTTATGCTTACCAATATTTCGTACCACACGTAGTTCACTCAGAGTGTTTCGGGCGCATCTATTTATAAGCTCTTGTAATCCCTTCATAGCCTTGCTATCACGTAGCAACTTCATGCAGGTCTCTAGGAAGGTTGTAAGCATAGAAGGGTCCATCTCTTGATCAGGCTTATCCTTTCTTCCTGAGGTGGAGGCCTCAGCGAAGCTCTTCTTTGCTTCCATGAATGTTTTGCATGCACACTCCAAATCAAATTCAGCTTCCTTCGCAATGGAGTGTTTCCTGGAAACGGAATCATTTTTTGGCCTGGTGGGGCCTAACCTAGGTTCAACGTTAGTTAGGCAAACAAATCCTTACAATATTGTCCCTTTCAGCATCATCCCGCGGAGCACAGACCAAATTATCACCCGAAGCAATATGGGGGGATGCTGGAACCAAGTTTCCACACCTTGAGATGGTTGTAATGTCGGTTTATTCCTTCTATTCCTGCCTTGGCACAAGTCATAGAGTTCTATGGCTTTGTTTGTCTAGCCCTTTACTCTGCCCTTCGATACCTCCGTGAAGGGGTACGATCAGCTTTTGTGCACCCCTGACTTGTGGTTCAAGTGCTTTCGCACTGCTAGGGTAGCGTATTGTGCAGATTCCCAAACTAGCTTAAGTGTCTTACTTATCTTATTAAACAATCACAGTTAGCACCGCGTAAACAAATATCCTCATTTGCATTCAATTATCCAATGTAATTACATACATTTGTGTGTCACATAAACATTATAAATGAAATTCATACACAATATGACAAGATGCATTAATTGGAAACAAAGACGCAGAATTTGTAGAATGTTTCTCTTTATTGATATCTTCAAGTGATTACAGACTCTATCTACCCTGTGCACACAGCTGTAGGGGTCTGCGCACACAGCTGCATACTTATACCCTAAGCCTCTACTTACTCAACTGCAGAGCCTCTACCTATGCTACGACCCAAATCTTAGACTTTTCTCCTTATCCTCAAGACTTCATCTACAACTCCTGATTCTTAAGACTACTTAGAGCTTACTTACTTAGCTCTTTTAATACAATCTCGTGGCCTGCGAACCATGGGCAGATCTTTACATCCGAATTTACTTTACAAAATTAGGGCGGACAACCCTTTATGACTCATGACACCTTCGCACTCCACGACCAAAAAATGCGTATACTTTACAAGTTTATTACAAAATTCGACCCAAAACATGGGCTTTTAGCCCCAAACTGTCCTTGGGGGATCCTGTTGCCAACAACAGGTGCAAAAAAATCAGAATTTCCATGAACCCAAAGAAATCCATGTTTGCAATAAAATAAGGAAAATTTCTTGGCCACGTCATCTCAAAAGGAGTGGTAATTGATCCAAAATGAGTTTCAGCTATTGAGGTAATTGGTCTCCCTAGAAATAAAAAGGGAATTCAAGCCTTTTTAGGAAAAAATAAATTTCTAGGTAGATTTATACCAAACTATGTTGAAATTGTTAAAGATATTACTAACATGTTGAAGAAATATCATAAGTTCAAATGGATAGTGCGAGCTAGATATGCATTTACACAAATCAAAAAGGCTATTTCTCAAGCTCCAATACTAGCCAACCCTGATTACTCAAAACCTTTCATCATTTTCTCTTTTGCCTCTGACACCACCTTAGTTGTTGTTTTACTGAAAAATAATGACAACCAAGATAAACAACTAATTGCCTTCTTTAGTAAAGTTATGAGAGATTATAGCTTAAATATGACATCAATGAAAAACAAGCTTATGCCCTTGTACAAGCCCTAAAAGCTTTCATAACTTATGTCCTTCATTCCCCTATTACTACATATGTCCCAAATAATGTTGTCAAAACCATTTTGACTCAACCTGATATAGATGGTAAAAGAGGGAGATGGATAGCTAAAATTCTTGAATTTGATCTAGACATCAAATCTACTAAGCTGGTAAAAGGACAAGGTTTAGCTAAGCTCTTAGTTGAATCTAACTGCAAAGTTCTGGGAATAAACATTATTATGTAGATTGTTGTCACTCACTGCTTTTTCAGTCACCAATAGCTTTAGAAGCCAAATAACAGTGATTTTTGATGCCAAATTTTGAGCCACAAAAGCTATCTGAACTAGATGGGACCCTCTCTAGTGTGTAGTGATCAGAAAGAGATTTTTGGTGGTATATAGAAGTCCAAAAAAGGGTTCTTGGATCGGAATTTAGGCCCTGTTGAAGAATCCCTTTAGAAATCTTAGAAAACCCAAAAATAGATAAGTGTTGAAGAAAAATTGCAATCAAGGCTTGGGACAGTTCATTGCAATCGCATATCAGTATCGGCAGGGACCAGGAGGCAAAGAAAATCGGCAATTGCAGATTCTATGATTTGTCGATCATCGATATCATATATCAACATCAGCAGGTTAGGGCACCACATTTATCAACTGATCGGCGGGATTTAAGTACTGAAGATTGTGCGGAGGGCTCAATTGCGATACAATGTAATAACACTGAGGGGCCGAGAAAATCATTAGAAAATAAAAGCATGGAAAAACCAAGGCCCAACTGGCCTTTTTCTCTCTCCTCTAGGGGGCCACGTGGTGGTTTTTGATTGGTCCTTGAAGCTGATGTGGCAGCTGACATCAACGATGACGTGGTAGGGGGACACATGTCACTCATGTTTTGTATTTTAGGGATCCTATAGGGTTTTTTTTTAGTGCCACGTGGCACCACTCACAGGGTGACACTTGGCAGTGATGACATCAATCAGTGATCAACCATGTTTGGTCTCAGGTTTATCGGCAATTGTGATGCAATGAAGAAGGGTCCCAGATACAATATATTTTAAATGGCAACCTATAAAATTTTTGGGTCTGGGAAATCGACCGATAAGGGACTTATTGCAATATAAAGAAAAAGGACCACCACACATTTATTGAAAGCCTTAAGCACTTTAAGGAAAATCCCCCAGTCTCTGCTTGTGTTCCTATGGGGAAATTCATAAAAGGGGCTGAAACAAAGAGGGCCTAAGACTCAATTGAAAGTGCTCACCGATTCACCTATTTGAATGATTTAACAACCCGCTTGTTCGATTGTTCAAATGGTTAAAAGCCCATGATATGTCAATAGCATTGCACAGAGCCTTTAAAAGACGGATGAGTTAGCCACCAGGCGTTTCACGAGGATTATGGGCACATTTAATGAAAGACGACCTACAACATGCCTCTATCATTCGGAATCAAAGGCGTTTTAATGGAAAATTTGACTTAAGTCGGTTGATGTATAAATGAACTGACTCAAAACAACCGAAAAGAGTCTATGATAGCAGGGACATGGCTCCTTCCCAGGCCTCCACTAAAGCAGTAAGGGAACACCTCCTCCTTTCTCTCTCGATTCTCCTTCTCTGTCCATTTATTTCTGTATTTCTTCAAGAAAGGGATTTGATCCCATTGTAATATTTTTGTGGGCAGTAAAGCGTTTCACAGAGCCAAGACAACTAGTCTAGTATGGCAGCTAGGGCTTGGGCTCTAATCATTTTTGTAAACTCTAATTACAATACCCCTCTCTTCTTATAAAAGGGGGGAAGAAATATTATGTAGGGGTTCTGGTTATGGGGGTTGCAAATATTCTCAGACCTCTGAGGCCTGATCTCTACAAGGTCAATTTGGGCTCAATTTTCCATATTCATGGGAGGGCTTCACTGATTTCATTACTGGATGTACGGACTAATTATTGAACCTTTAATACTAATGGAAATTCTTTTGTTGATTCCAAACATGGTTGATGTGAAGTAAGTTTCCCTCTTATAAATTCATTTCATTATGTGTTTCTTCCTTAAAAAGACGTTACGGCATCGGTCATGTTTCTAGCTGATAAATGGATTTGTCTTCACTACTAAGTAGAAGAGAGTACCTATGCGATACCACATAATTACTTATGTTATCTTTATGCATGTAGTACCTGTCATCCTTTAGATTTACTCGTTTCTATGACTAGCTTACAATACCTGTGGTGACTCAAACTTACCTCAACTATTGAAATAGATATTGATACCCATTAATATGCAGCCTGAAGATTTACATCAACTCCCCCTATTGTTGTCATTCCACCTTCTTAATCTCTCATGTTTCTGCTGAAATATAGTGGCTGAGGACTATGTTTATTACAACCCTCTGCACCTGATTTCCTCCTTCTCCTCCCCCTCTCCTTCACCAATCAACTTTAGTACAAGTTGCCTCATTTTCATGTGTAGGCCACCAAAAGAAGAAACCATTTCTCTTTGATATTGCTCCATATACCCCCAACATCCGAATTCATGGTTTGGCTTGAATCTCCCTCATTAACGGCACATTGAACCAAACCCTCTTACCACCATTTTCATTTCATCACAATTGGAGTGCTACAAACCCCTCCCATACCATCTTACAAGCACTCCTCTATTTAAGATGTCCTAGCACTGGTCTACAATCAACCCATAGGCTATCTCTAGGGAGCTTTCTTTGCCACTTGTTGTACTTGTGCTACAGGTATAGGATTTAGCGGCAACATATTTCTAGCATCGTTGCTGAGGAAAGGATTCGAATATTTTTCCCTGGGTACAACAAAACATTTCATTTCCTCTGTAAGGTGAGCATAGGAAGTGTGGGTTGAAGATCTCTCACCTTGGTGACTCCACTGTCAAATATATGGTAAACAACCTAGAGAATCCATTGCCCATATCTCTTTTCTGATCATCCTAACCTTTTAAGCATCCTCATACTCACTTTGATGCTACAAAAGCACAAAAATATCCCTACGTTTGAAGTTGAAATCAATCATATAGGGAGGTTTTAAGATATCCCTTCCTGCATTCCTGGCCAACCAATTTGCACCACTGGATTTTTCTTCTATTGTTGGTTTTCCCAATCATGTCACTCCATATCATGAGTGGAACACCTATTTTCCTAAATTTAATGAGAACTCAGAGAAAAGACCTAAACAGCACCTTAAATACTTTCATGAATGCATGGGGGAACGAGGTATTCTTCTTGAAGATGTACAAATTAAGTTATTCAAATTGTATTTAGAAGGAGATTCTAGGGTCTGGTCTAAAATACCACCTCATGGCAGCATATCTTCCTTGAAATGTTTCATACAACATTCTATCAATATTATAAGAGATTTTATCCATAGAATGCTCTGCTTGAAGATTGTTGCACAATTTGTAATGATGAAAACAGTCCTGAGGTTGATGAATTTGCTGAAGATGTTGGTGGAGATCCTCTCCAAGAAATCATCTACTCACATCAAGAAGCATCACCCCATGAGCCAGAAAGAGAAGAAGGAAACACCACTGAGCTACAAATAAAATCTCAGAGGGCTTATTCAGTTGATTCTAATGTTTCTCCTTCTTATGATGAATATTACTCTAATGGAGAGTCTAATGAGGCAGAGCTACCATACTCCTAGTTATAGGAAGTTGAACAAGAAGAAGAGGCCCTTCAGGAGGTTAGCAAAGGTGATCCAGTCCATGATGCATATCTTTCACATGAACAACAAGATCAAGGACCTCCTCCTATCTATGATTCATATGATTCAGGGGAGGGATAAATGGTCATAGACGTGAAAAAGGAGTTGTTTACCAGCAAGTGGGGAGAAAGCTCCCAAAAAAAAGTGTCTCAAGAAGAACCCAAAGCTGAAAGAACACGCAGAGTCTGATATTTCCTGCTGCAACAAGATTCCTTCCAAGAATTCTCAATAGACCCTTTAACCTATGACTCTTACAGTTCCGACAGTGAAGAGTCTATTGCATATTTCCAGGATAGTTGTCCCATTGAAGAAGGGGTAGTAAATGAGCAACAACCAGTATTTCTTGGAAACACTGAAGTTGAGGAGTTGAAGGGTGTTTATAGTTTCCCTAAGAAAGAGGATATTGGTCAGTAAGCTATAGGTGAAATAAAAGTTGTTGTAAACATTCCTAGTCTATTCCAAACCTTGTGGCAGAGTACATGAACCTATTCTTCAGTCAACACCAAAGGTCATTTCAATAGCATGTATGAGGTCCTTCGTTTGTTGATTTTTCATGGTGCATGCTAATTTTGATTTTGTTTTTTCAGCAGTATTTAGGCATGTGGTCCAGTACTCCAGTGTTGGCCTGGTTCTATTGGAGAGTTAGACATACTTAGCTGAATTAATCACTAAGCATAATGTAGGATTGTACATAAGTAAGCTCACCAGTTGAGAATTTACTTTCATTTGTTAGAATTTTTATTTTCTGCGTGTAGATGGATAAAGAAAGGTCCCATGGAGATTTTGTTGATATAAAGTACATATATTACTGACTCCATGCCCAATGGTGAAGGATGTTGGTCTGTAGGTTCTCAGCACCTTGCCTGCAAGGAACTGTCCCTAATAGGAGCCAATGTTGTCACTCACTGATTTTTTGGTCACCAATGGCTTCAAAAGCCAAATAGAAGTGATGTTTGATGCCACAATTTGAGCCACATAAGCTATCAGAACTAGATGGGACCCTCTCCAGTGTGTAGTGCTCGGAAAGATCTTTCCAGTGGTATATAGAAGTCCAAAAAAGGGTTCCTAGATCAAACATTAAGGCCTATTGAAGAACCCCTTTCGGAAGCTGAGAAAACCCAAAAATGGATAAGTGTTGAAGAAAAATCGCAATAGGGACTTGGGACAGTTCATCACAATCTCATATCAGTATTAGGAGGGACCAGGACACAAAGAACATAGGTGATTGCAAAAACTGCGATCTGTCGATCATCAATATCATATATCAACATTGGCGGGTCAGAGCACCACATTTATCGGCTGATCGGCGGGATTTAAGTCCTTAAGACTGCACGAAGGGGTCGATTGTGATACAGTGTAATATTGTTGGGGGGCCGAGAAATTCATTATCAAAGAAAAGCATGGCAAAACCAAGGCCCGACCAACCTTTTTCTCTCTCCTCCAGGGAGCCACATGGCGAGTTCTGATTGGTCCTTGGAATTGATGTGGCAGCTGACGTCAATAATGACTTGGCAGGTATGGATGATGACATGGTAGGGGAAACGTGTCACTCATTTTTGGTATTTTCAAGGGTCTTATAAGTCTGTTTTTGAGTGCCACGTGGCACCACTCACAGGGTGACATGTGGCAGTGATGACATCATAAATGACATCAACAGGTTATTGGCGATCGTCGGTGTTGGGTCTCGGGTTTATCAGTAATTGCGATGTGATGAGGAAGGGTCTCGGACGCGATATATTTTAAACAACGATCTATAAAATTTTCGGGTCCGAGAAATCGGCCAATAAGGGACTTATTGCGATATAAAGAAAAAGGCCCACTGCAAGTTTATTTAAGGCCTTAAGCACTTTAAGGAAAAGTCCCCAGTCTCTGCCTGTGTTCCTATGGGGAAATTCATAAAAGAAGCTGAAAAAAAGAGGGCCTAAGACTCACCTATTTGAATGATTTAATAGCCCGCCTATTCGCTTGTTCAAATGGTTAAAATCCCATGATACGCCAATAACACTACACAGAGCCTTTGAAAGATGAATGAGTCAGATGATGGGCATTTTACGAGGATTATGGGTGCATTTAAAGAAATACGACCTGCAACATGCCTCTATTAGTTGGCGCTGAAGGAATTTTAATGGAATAATTGACTTAAGTTGGTTGGTGTATAAATGAATCGCCTCAAAATAGCCAAAAAGAGTCTATGACATCTAGGATGTGGCTCCTTTCGAGGCCTCCACTAAAGCAGAAAGGGGACACATCCTTTCTCTCTCAATTCTCCTTCTTTGTCCATTTATTTATGTATTTCTTCAAGAAATGGATTTGATCCCGTTGTAAGCTTTTTGGGGGCAGCAGAACCTATCACAGAGCCGAGACAGCTAGTCTAGTATGACAGCTGAGGCTTGGGCTCAAATCTTTTTTGTAAACTATAATGACAGTACCCCTCTCTTCTTATAAAAATGGTGAAGTAATATTATGTAGGGGTTCTGATTCTGGGGGGTTGCATAGATTCTCGGACTAGCAAGGGCTGATCCCTGTGAGGCTGATTTGGGCTCAAATTGTTGTATTCATGGGAGGGCTTCACTGATTTCATTATTGGATCTACAGGCTGGTTATTTGACCTTTAAGATTAATGGAAATTCTCCTTCTAATTCCAAACATTGTTGATGTGTAGTAACTTTTCCCTTCACTGCTTAATAGAAGATAGTACCTATGCGAGACCACATAATTACTTCTATTATCTTTATGCATGTAGTACCTATCATCCTTCATACTTACTCATGTATGTGAATAGCTTAAAGTACCTGTGGTGGCTCGAACTTACCTCAACTGTTGAAACATAGATTGACACCCATTAATATGTAGCCTAAAGCTTTACATCAGCTCCCCCTATTGTTGTCATTCCACCTTCTTACTCTCTCGTGTTTCTTCTAAAATACAGTGGTTGAGGACTCTATTTGTTACAGCCCTCTGGACCTAATTTCCTCCTTCTCCTCCCCCTCTCCTTCACCACTTCAACTTTAGTTCAAGCTATCTCATTTCCATGTGTATGCCACCAAAAGAAGAAACCATTTCTCTTCGAGATTGCTCCATATACCCCCAGCATTTGGATTCATGATTTGGATTGAATCTCCCTCATTAAAGGCAAATTGAGCCAAACCCTCTTACCACCATCTTCATTTTGTGACAATTGGAGTGTTACAAACCCCTCTTATACCCTCTTACAAGCACTCCTCTATTTAAGATGTACTAGGCACTGGTCTACAATCAACCCATAGGCTGTCTTTGGGGAGCTTTCTTTGCCTCTTACTATACATGTGTTGTAGGTGCAAGATTTAGTGACAATACAGATATCAGGAGAGAATAATCCATAAGAACCTTCCTCTAGTTTACCAGTGAAGTGTTGGAAATACTGAGAGGGGGGGTGAATCAGTATTCCTTAGCAGTGAGCACTTTTAAATTTTTTCAGAGCATTAGTTAATCTTCAATTATTATTAATGTTTATGCAATAATAATAGTAAATAAAAGAACACAGTAGACACAATAATTTTAGGTGGAAAACCCCCTCCAGGTCAAAAACCATCGAACGCTTTTCAAATAAATTCTTTAATCTTTAGCCCCAACTGAAATGAAAGCAACAACTTCCTAGAATTCGAGAAAAGAATTCTTCTCCAGCTCCCACTGGAAGGATGCCCCAATGGCCTGGTTTCTTTAGTAGTCAATGGAATGGATGCCCCAAAATCCTAGACCAACCTACCACCCTAAAGTGTTCACAAGCTCCAACCTGTAGGTGACTTCATGCACTAGCCTAGCACCTCCCTGCCACCCTATAATGACTGAAATGAGACAAGAGTGTGGATTCCCATACCAAGGACAATGATCCACAACACAATATGATTTACAATGATTTTGATCGCACACCCAATCACACTATGACCTACAACCCAACCATGACATCATCCCAACAGAGACTCCTATACCTCCCGATAATTCCTTTTCGACTCTAGGAAGATTGAATCTTTTACAATAATGACTCTTCCAATGATGACACTTTTACAAATGACTCTTTTACAACTTTACAATGATGACTCTTGGTCTTGAAACTTCTTCACAATATATGGATGGTTATCATGTCTTCAAAGGATGTCCTACTTCACTTCCTCTCATTTGATACTTCTGCTCTTGAATTCTTGCTTTAAGTTGTACTTGAATCTTCTTCTACTTGCATGCAAAATTTTCCCAGTGAAACCAATCCCAAAACAAAACAAAATACCCTTCAACTTACCTTTGTCTGCAAAACACATGTAAGTGCATAATAATGAATAAATACAAATTATAATTATAATGCATACCTGAAGTGTGCTTGTCACTTTTGTTGTTAACTTCTTGCGGCAGTAGACAAAGACTCCCACTCTTGATATAGACCTAGACTCTATGCAAGACTATATCCAAAACTAACCTAAAGCTATATACAATAAAAACTAATGACAAACCCTAGACTTGTGATGAACCAAGTTCTAAGTAAAAAAACAGAGACCATTCTATCAACTATAACAAGACAAGTAACATGAACTTACAACATCATGTAGATTTAGCAGACTTGGTGTAGCATCAAGAATATGTAGCATAAATTGTGTAGTATCAAGAATAGGACATCCAAAAAACTAATTGTGACATATAGAGACTTAGAGATATAACCGAGAAACTGTATATACTACGTTGTCCTCAAAAACATATGTGAGATATGATACTCAAAATTCAAATCTAAACACTAATAATACATACATTGTTGTAGGATACTTACCCTTGATTGTTGATGTGTGGTCCTTACTGCAGTGATCCTTGAATGCATGCTTTTTCTTGCTTTCTAGGAGCTCGATATTGAATCTGTTGTATCTATGTAATTTTGAATCTCCAAGGTCTGAAATTTCTTCCTATGGTATACCCTTGAGTCCTCTTTCCAACCCCACATGTTTGATCAATATTGGATTTGTCAAGAAAACGTTATGCCCAATCTCCCATTATGGCCTGATTATAGACTGGTTTAGTAGAGTGAACTTGTATGAAGTGCCACATGTCAATGTTGCGACTTTTGGCCTTGAAAACACTACTTAACAAACTAAAGTCTGTCCAATTTCTGTGACTATTTACAAAATTTGAATCCAATGCTCAGAGAGAAATTTATGACAATTTTTCAAATGTCACTTGTTTGACATGGAATTATGGAGCCTCCAAAAACCCTAACTTCCTCAGATCATATCTCTGAAAATATAGCAAACCAAGATTTGAAATTTGATCACAAGGTTCATCAAGCTTTCAGCTCAAATCTATTTTAATTTCAGCTTCGGAAGCTTCACAGACAAAAATTTAAAGCGAAGATTCCACCATGACCTGTTTGAATCCACAAAATCCCTACTATAGGAGGATATGAGGGTCATTATTTATATGAATGTATTGAGTTGAGAGGGTTCTCAACAAGTGAATGTTGGAGGGGTTTTAGGGGAAAAAAGGTTTATTAATTATTGAATATTCAATGAGCACAACCAATTATGAGTGCCATGCCACAGCCCCATAGGGTTTTAACCCACTAACTAGGGTTACTAACTTCAAACATGAATATCTCTCAAACTGGCGTGCCATATATCAACGAAAACAGATCGATGAGTAGAATCCATATAAAATATCCTTGACTCAAAATAGAGTAATTTGTCAAGTCAAAATTCCCTTGCAAGATCGAGGTAGCCCCTGGTGTTGCTTGGGTTGACATCAATGACAACCACTGATCAACAATAAGAATCCACAAGAACCTTCCTCTTCTACAGACTCAGCTCCTCTTCCACTTCACATTGAGGAAAAGTTCTTGTTATCTAAATGCTATGTTGATATTGTACATTTCCTTTGTGATTTCGAATACCCTCCCAGTTTCACCAAAAATCAATGAAGAACTCTTAAATGGAAGACCATGAAGTATTGTATTATTAATGCCAACCTTTACTAGAAAGATCCATTAAATATCTTACTTCTATGCTTAACTAAGAGTGAAATAGAAGGTGTTATTGATTAGTTTCATGAAGGAATATGTGGAAGTCATTATGCTTGGAGAGAAACATCACATAATATTTTAAGAGCAGGTTTCTACGGGCCAAAGTTCTTTTCACAGGTTGGAGCAAAAGTTAGAAGTTGCATTCCTTGTCAAATTTTTGCTGGTAACCAAAGATTGATCACTCCCTCTTGTTCCAGTTTTGATTCAGACGCCTTTTTTATAGTGGGGACTTGATTTCATTGGAGATATACATCCAACATCCAGCATTCAGCACAGATGGATCTTAACTGCCACAGATTACTTTACAAAATAGGTAGAAGCTATCCCGATCAAGAATTCTATAGATACCATTGTCATTAAATTTATTGAGGAAAATATATTATCTAGATTTGGTTTTCCTCAACAAATAGTTACAGATAATGCACAGGTAGTTAGTAGTGTCAAAATGATAGAATTTTTCCAGAAATACCATATTTTATTGCATCATTCTACTCCATACTACCCTCAAGGAAATGGACTGGTAGAGTCATCTAATAAAATTTTGGTAAAGGTGATCAAAAAAGTGCTTGCAAACCATAAGAGAAATTGGGAAAACCATCTTAAGTATGAAGTTTGGGCCAACAGAGTTTCACCCAAAAGATCAACAAGTCATTCCCATTTTTAGCTTGTCTATGGTAATGAAGCCATTCTTCCTACACAACTAGCTTTTCCTGTCATGAAGTTTTCACAAGAATCAAATGAAGAGCCTGGTGATTTTTCTAGGAGAATTAATCAAATTATAAATTGAATGAAATTAGAGATGAATTTCAATTCAGACTTCGACAATATCAAAACAAAATGAAAAAATTATTTGAAGGGCAAGCTAGAGAAAGGGATTTCAAGGAAGGAGATATGGTTTTGAAATGGGATGCCTCAAGAGAACAAAAGGGGAAACATAGAAAGTTTGATAATATTTGGTTGGGGCCATTCAACATTGTACAGGTCAAAGGAAACAATACTTTCATTTTATAGAACATGGAAGAGAGGTACTCTACATTTCCTATCAATGGACAGTATCTCAAGCACTATATTTAGTACTAAAAGATGTTACAACCATAAATCATTGTATATTTCAGGTTTTATCTATTTTTCATGGCAAGCGTGATTTTCACAGCAAAGACTCCATACCCCAAGGAGAAGGCACATGTATATGCATGTTCTCTGCATCTCACAAGGAAACATGGTCCCCAGATGGAGCCTATGTTGTAACATTATTCTGCATTTTACTTTTATTTTCTAACAAATGAAAAAGAAAATAAAAAGAAAGAAAGAAAAATAAAAAAAATTATATAAATAAAGAAAAAAAGAAGTGAAAAGGGCATTTAAGAAAAATAGATATACATATTCAAAAAATAAAAAAGTGATGAAAAACCCTTAGAAAAAATAAAATGTGTGTGAGCTATCTCAAATGTCGCATTATATATTAAAAAAAATTGAAATTAGTTAGTTGAAATAGCCAATTAATTAGTTTAAATTGCAAAGTTTAAATGTAATTAGCTAGTTGTTAATAAAGTTATTATTGACTTGCCTATTTTTGGTATGTAATAATGACCACACTACAATCAAGCGTCACAGTATATCCCACCAAGATCAATGGCTCTCAATGACTTTGGACCCCCTTTGCCCCTTCAACAGTTAATTAAGGAGGGGGGGGGGGGGGGGGGGTGGGGGGGGTTGTTAAACAAAAGTGGATTCTTCACATCCCGCTTTATATATGTGTCATTCCCTCCATGATTTTGGACCCCCCTCTGCGTAAACCACTTACAACTCACCACCCCCCCCCCCCCCCCCCCCCCCCCAACAAATTCACCTTCCCTCTCCTTCTTGCCTAATAACAACTATCACTCCTGCTCTCGTAAATCCAGTTGCAAGTGTCACATTCCTACTACGTTACCATTAAGTACCCGTTCAAGAATGTAATCATTGTCCAAATTAATGACTTTTCTCCATTAAACAACCATTCTTCAATGGTAATCGCTCTCGTCCATAAGATAAAGGAAAACCTCGTTCAATTGTCCTTTTCTCTATTGTTCCATGATATTAGGCGACTGAACCTAGTACTACAACCAAGAATTGAGCCAAAAAAATTTCAACCAGCCAACCCCTAGTAATTATAGTTTTCTATCTCATTTCATTTCAATATGTATTCAAAGGGTAAATCAAAAGCCACAATGGAAAACCCTATGCTTCCCCCTGTAATTGACCTAGACCATTAGCCTTTAGTAGATCAACATTATAAAATCTCTGAAACCAATTGTGAGTTTGATCTCTACGAACTTCACAATTGGTTAAAGTGAAAATTTGTTGAGCTCAGTGACAAATTGAGTTTGTGGGACTCTTTCCTACCTCAATTCATTTTTCCACAAACCCACCATTTCTAAGAATTCGTCTCATGGTGTCATTTCAAGTACATACCCAATCAAAGAGTTATTGTTGCCCAGAATAATAATATCTTGTTCACAATTACCCTCGACTCCATATGTCAAATGCTCCAGATCCAAAATTCAGCCTCTCTGCACCCCTTCTCTGTAGATTCCCTCATGGAACTCTAAAAAAGGCCAACTTTTCCCCATAGAGCCAAAAATTTTGAGACATTTATGCCTAAAAATGTCCAATTGCCCAAAATAAACCCTCCTTATCTGTCCTCAATGTTTCCAAAAATGACAAAACAATTTATTTCTATAGTTTCTTGTTTGTTGGACTATTAAATTGACCAATGGGTTGCTGAAGCAATTATAAGTTTTCTATTAGTATTCTCAGTAGGAGAAGACCCTTCAATTATTTTTCATTCTAGTGAATTATTAGCATAAGTCATCCATGAACAATTTCTTAAATTTTCTACAGAATGAGTTTTCAAGCATGATTCAATCTTGGTTTACTTGTTTTTATTTCATCAAGTAGATAGATTTCAATTTCCATTACAGAAAATGGATGAACAGAGAAATGCATAGTTTGTGATTCATTGGACTTCCTTAGTAAGGAAGAATACCAATGAATTCACATTCAGTGATTATGTGGACCAATTTTTGTACAAAGTTTCTTGCCTACTTAATAGTGATGTTGAACCTACAATTAGACCTGGGATTAAGAGAATTCTACATCTCAGTGAACATACAAAGACAGGCGACCAGTACCTGTATCATAATTACACTGAGATCAGTGTATGGATGTTAATTGCCTCCATATAATTGCCTAAATTTGTTCCCATAAAAATTTTTGCATTCAAGTATATTAGTAAAATGAAAAATATGGATGAGTTGCACTTTGTGTCAGCCAAAAATAAATCTCAGTTTAAAATCAAAACACAGGTGGGCCTTTCATTTGTAATGCCAAGATAACAACAAAAGAAGCAGATCTTCTCCTTAAACAAATGAAATTCAAACTCAATTTCACTTGGTCATATGATCCTTTAGGTATCTCAAAGTTGAGAGTAGAACAGAAAACTACTCCCTATACTCACACTCCTAGACCTGAAATTGAGAAATATATGAATCAAGATGAATGGAAAGAAAACAAATTGCAAGAGGTAGAGGAACATGTACTTTCTTCTATAACATCATAGACTCCAGTGCCACAGGAAAAGTAGGATAAAATACCAAGGGAAAGTGTTTCCCCTTTAGTCTTAAAAATTCAAGGGAAAGAATTCCAAATATACAAAGAGAGACAAAAAACCAATCCAATAGAAGAGTCTTTGCAGGAAGAGAATGCACAATCTAAAATAGTCTTAATAGGTCCCTATGCTTCTACTTTCACTCGAAATGAATAAATTTTTATAGGTTTACCATCATCTTCATAGTCTCAAGAGCCACTGGAAACAAGAGAAATAGCCCGTGATCAAGCTAAACAAGTATATTTCCAAGATATAAGGAAATAAAAAAGAAGAATGAAATTTTGAAAGCTACAACCTATTCGTAGTTCTGGAAGCAAACAACATCATCACAGCGCAAACTTCTCTTTGTTTTTTATATTGAGAAAGAAAAATGCAAATTGATTTCCTTGAAGCCGAAGTTCCTTTTCCTAAGACTATAAATGAATACAAAAAGACCATTTTCTCTTTTAACATTGATCAAATCCATCCTATTGATCAAATGGACTTGCATAAACAGACAGGTGAAATGCTATATTCTAATTTGACAAATTCAGCAATGGCAACATCTAGACTTCAGGCTTCAATTAGCAATATTCACCCTCAATTAAAATTAGAAAAAAAATATCTTCATTGGCCAAAGATAGCAAGATAAAGTCCTTAGAAGATTTGGTGATTAAACTGGGATGTCATCCCAGTAATGTAAAAGTTGTTGAGGAGATGGCACTGAGAGAAAAAAATGCTTACATTGTAGTCTTAAAGAAGCAGCTCAAACTTCCATCTATTAAAGATCCACAAACAAAGGAAGTTGCTCAACTAGAAAAGGAGAAAGAAGATATATTCAAAATCACCATTGAACAGAATGGAAAAATTAAAGAAATGGAGACTGGAATAGAAAAAATATTGAAGGAAAGAGAACAACAATTAACTCAATTAGCAATCATTCCTCTAACAACAATTCCATTCACAGGTACATGAAGAGCAAGGGCTTCTACTTCAACAACTACTACAATAGTGGAGATACAATCTATAGGTACATCAACTAAGTTGATCAAATCTATGGAATATTTATTTATCAGAGGGCAGGAGATTGAAAAATTGAAAGCTCATCATAATAATCTCCAAGAACAAAAGTTAAAAATTGGTAATGTGTATCCAGCAGAGCTTCAGAAAACTCACAGATTAACTCAGAGGATTGAATTTCTAGAAAATGAATATGCTATGGCACAAAAAATTGCACAAGCAATAGAGAACATTTGGGTAGATATTAATCAAGCCATGACAAAAAGTTAGCATTTAATTGAAATTATTTTCAAGCAAGAAGAGTTGGTGCGGAAATCAAAAGAAGTCATAGAAGAGGTAAAGGAGGATTTCAAACATAAACCAGGTGAAGCTACTGCCTTAATAAGGATTTTAAATTCAAAGACAAAAAAGGAATTGGAATAATATGAGGTTGCAAATATAACTGAGACAATTCTTGAGGTAAGAAGAGTTCTTACTAACAAATATTTAGTCCTACAGCTAGAGAACAAATGTCATAATCTGCATGCTAGCATTCAAAAATTTAACAAAAATTTCAATATACTGCATCAAGAAGGACTTCCCATTTAAAGGGGATGGGAGATAAATTAGTTCAGGTGGATGATTATCAACAAAAGTTATATTCCATAGTAAGAGATAAATCCAAATTTTCCACCATAAAGGGAACTATTACAGGGAAGGATTTCATGGAAGGTTTGAATTTCAACTTATTTATCAAACATGAAATGAAACATCTGTTTATAGTCATACCCACTTTCCAGGAATATACCGAAGTGGATGAAACTTATAGAAACTTAATCAAATTTTCCATCCCAGATGAAGAAAGATGGGATAAACTATGCCAGCTTCTTGAGTAAACAATTGTTAATCCTCAGTAGTAAAACAACAGTTTTTCAGTCCAAGTCATCATCAAAGTCCTTGAAATCAGTGCCAGAAAGCTTCAGCAGTTTAATTTTCCTATTTTCTTGTATTGTTTTTGTAAACTGTTTTTTAGATATTTTGTAGTGAAATCTTCATATTAAAATCAATATATTTTGATGAAAATTGTATAAATACTTCATATATCGAAGTACAAAGGGTTGAACCCATGGGATAAGATATCAAGTAGAATTGTATTCATCTGAAGTTCTCTGATTTTAATGAAAGGATTATGAATTTAACTCAAAACAATTGTCTTCTTGTGAGTTATTCGTTGTTTTCATTTCACATTGTAAATTTCTGCATTTATTTAATTTTGAATGAAGAAATTTGGGTGAGATAAGGTTAGTATCAATATTTCTGAAATCCCCTATCAAGTTATCATATATTACAGAGATTGGACTGTTTGTTTGAAATAATTCATCTACATCTAAATTGTCACTTCTTCATCAATTTAAATATATTTTTGTTGGGTTGTAAATATTGGTTACATGCATCTTTTAAATATGGTTAATTAAATAATCTGTCTGATTTTTTATAGGCCATAGTCTCTTTGATTTATGCCTTACACATTTTTTTAAACCAAATTTCTGTCAAGAAGTGGAGAACCAACCCTTCTATTATATCATGGTTAATTAAGATTCAACACATGTTTGAAATAGTTTAGAACATTGGTCATCCAAACAATTTAAAAACCAACAAAATATTTTAGATGCTCTGACTTAATTCCTAACCTAGAATTATATTCAAAGGTACAACATGACACAAGGAACGAAGAATTGAAGCAGAAGCTTCCATGAGAACATCTTCTTTGACTGAAGCAAACTCTCAATCTAAATATTTCAAATCAAAATTTGCTTCAAGAATTGAAAGACTGGTGGGTGCACTTGGGCATTCATAGCCATGTACATCAACAGAATCAACTTCATCAGAATGATGGTTGTCCAAGACCTTACTTGATTGATTATGAAAATTGAGTTTATTTGACTGGCTACCAAGGTTAGCAAATTCAAGATCAACCGATAATGAAGAAACATCATCTTCACATGGAAGACTTTGAAAAAGAGAAGAAACACTAATGCATTGTGATGCATGTGTTGTCCTTGATGGAAACTCACTTGTAACAAAAAAAGTATATGGTAACCAAATGAATCTACAGGTCAGATCAGAGGTGACAGAATGATGGAACATAATAATGGGTCAAAGGTTTACGAATCAGAATTAGAAGCTTGATACGGGAAATTGTTGGCATTATGAATTAGGTGTTGTCCTTGATGGAAACCTACCTGATGGGTTGTCCTTGATGACAACCTATTTGATGAATGGACTACTTGATAAAGGTATAAGCAGGATGTGACAGAATGCATGGCAGTTGTGTTTACATATGTGACAAAATGTAGGGCAATTCATAGGAATCAATTCAGAAATGATAAAGTGATGTATGATGGCAACTCACATTATAACAGATCAATTCAAAGGTAACAGAGTAATGGCATAGAAGAACAGGATGATGGGACAAAGGATTACAGATTAGAATCAATAAATTGAGGAAAGAGAATATTTTAAGTTGTATAAGTTGTTTAACATAGTCCAAGTTGCGTATACACACGGGTACATAGAATAAATGGTGTGTATATCTATGCATGCAGTTTCACAGAAGGAAAAGCACATATGGGATGGAAAATTAAGGTTAAATAATACCAAGGGTCCATACCATGGTATTAGCCCATAATATTGAGCAGAATAATAGTTACTTGATCTCGTCTAAGAATACCATTGGTTCTAAGTGTTGTTTTGGTCCATGGTATTGACAAAGGCTCCAAGTATATAAGGAGGAGAAAATCAAAGGTCTAGATGTGCAAGTGAAAGGGATTTTCATGAATACTTCTATTTGAAGTATAATTTTTGTTGTAAGGGCTATGGTTATGATATAGATCTGAAACATCTTTTGCACCATTGGATACAATGATAGATCAGGATCATGAGACCTGAAATGATGTATCATTGTATGATCTAATAATGGATAGACTAGATCTGAGTACTAACACATGTTTTATCCTTTAAATGTTATAATCTGTGTATTCTGAAGTCTTAAAAAACTGTGAATTTATAAGTCATTATTTGCATATCTATACACAGGTTTTCCTCAGTGAAGACGCGTATACACGCGGATTCGGCACTTCCAAGTAGCGTATGCAGAGGAAGGGATTTTTCTTCAGGCATGACTGATCTATCTAATCAGTGTTGTTGTTTTACTATTGTTTGTCAATGATGTCTTCATTATATCTAAAGTTAATCTAATTGTATAAGGAGATTGAGTCTGGTTGACTGACTAATTGAGTAAGAACAGTGATCTTTGCTGCTATCTGTTTAGAACTCTTCAATATGACAATAGATATTTAGAATATCTTTGGTTAGTACAGTTTTTGTTTCAGAAGTTTTATGATTCGGTATCTTTAGAGGTATACGTAGGTTGAGTTACAGAAAGTAACGTATACACGCAAGTTGTCCTCATTGAAGTAGCATATACATTCTGACATATGATTTTTGAGATTGTAGTTCGTTCTGGTTGGTGCTATAGTGTTCTGAGTTCAGTCCTGTGTACTAGTTACAATGATCTGAATGTTCCAGTTGATTGGTTGAATTTTTATTAAGTATCAGTTGATTGGGTTTTGAGTGAATGGTTGATTCAGTTGTATCAGAAATTGATGATTGGGTGATTCAGTTGTGTCAGAGGTTTCAATGATTGTTTGAGTCAATTGTGTCAGAAGTTTCAATGATTGATTGATTCAGATGTGTCAGAGATAGATGACAGTGTTATAGTGATGAGTTATAGTTTGATTTTTGATATTGAGCTTAAGTGTTGATAATGGGTCTAGTATGAAAATTTGATGAAACGTGGCATACAAGTTATGATGTGTTGAAGTAGGTGGATCCAGTCTGAAAATTTGATGAAACATGGTCCATGGAGGATGTTGAGGGTTGAAGCCTTCAATGATGAAGTCGAAGCTTCTTTCCAGTAGTACTTGATGATTAGATCAGGGGGTTGGAGCTCCCTTCCAATAGCAGCTGGACAACGAGTGAAGTTTGTAGCCTTTTGCAGGTTGGTGCTTGTGTATTGGTATGAGTCTATGCCAATACAAGGTTGTAAACAATTTTTTCTTTATATTAAAAAGAAGACATAGACAATAACAACAAGTGGTTTTCTCCCGCATTAGGTTTCCACATTAAATCTTGGGGTGCATGTGTGTTTCTTATGTGTGATGGTTTATTTATTACAACACATGGTTACTGTTTATCTAATTTTTAATAAATTATTGATGCACTGGTTGAGGACAAGCATATTATGAATTAATTGTATCATAAGTTCACTGGATATATGCTAATTCTCTTAAGAACAGTCATGCACACATGCAGGTTCCTTTCAGTAAAGTTGTGTGTATAAATCTAAATATGAAATGTAAAAAGTTATTGATCTGAAAATACTGATTCACCACCCCCCCCCCCCCCCCCTTTTAGTATTTTTCCCAACAATTGGTATCAAAGCGGGTGCTTTGGCAGAAGCTTGATCACTTGAAGGAGATCCATTGTAACAATGGAAAGAAGCAAAAGAAGAAAGCATCTCAAAAGAAGAAGACATCTCAAAGGAGCAGTGACAGTGGAAGAGATGATTGGCTACTAGGTGGAAGCAATTATGCAGATTCAGGATCACCTCAAAATGAATATGAACAAGCAAAAGAATTATCAGGTTCTAATTTTTGGTCCTATGGTGATACATTTCTCTGTTCATGCAATATTGATGATAATGAATGTGACAGTGAAACAACTAAATTTTCTCTTATGGGTGAAAGTGAGAAATATAATAGAGCCAGAAGTTAAAAGGCTCACAGATAAAATTAAAGATCAACAAGATCTATTTGATAAAAGGGAATGTACCTACAAAGAAGAGGTTACTAGGTTAAATACTCAGTTGGAGGAAGGAAACAAAATAAGGAAGCAATACAAGGACAAGGAAAATCAATGTCAAAGGTTGCAGGATGAAGTAACATCATTGAAAAATCAAGTGAATGAAAAGGATACGAAAACCAAGAAACTTAAAGAAAGAACCAATTATTGTGAAGGTATTGAAGCTAAGGTTGTCTCTCTAAAAGAAGATCTTGAAAAATCAACCAAGTAGAATGAAGAACTACTTCAAGCATTTGAAGAACAAAAAAATGAGATTCTCAAATTAAAACAACAAATGGAAGAAGGAATAAAAGTTGAAGAAATCATGAAGAAGCAGTATATAGAAGAGGAAAAACAATATCAGGTTCAAGTAAATACCCTAAAACATAAATTAGAAGAAAAGGATAAAATTTTACGATTTCAAGATAGTACTAGGATTTTGGATAATATTCTTACTAGTCAAAGGTCTCCTACCATCAAATCTGGTCTTGGTTTTTATGAAACTGTTAAAGGTGAATCTAGCTCACAAACTGAGGCAAGGAATTCTAATGCAAAATCTGAAATGCTCAACAAGGAGATAAGAAGTCAACCCCATCAACAATCAAGGAAATGAAGTCTTGAAATAAAGTCATTTACTCCAAACTATAGCAGTGTTAATCGATTATTTCCTCTGATCAATAATGTTCAACGTTCTATATGTCAAATTTTGGACATGTTACAGGCATATGGATAAGTAGAATGTTTCAAGCTAGATAACCATCTCATAGAAAGATCATCAACTTCCATGTACTTTAAGGGATATCGTTTTTCTTGCAATATGTTTGGTCACAAACCCATTGATTTCTATAGAAGGAATATGAAACATATAAGATGTTATGCTTGTAACAAGTTTGGGCATGTAGCAAAAGAATGCAGGAACAAGTCTATGGATCACCATAGACAATATGGTAAGCAACCAAATCAGAACTTTGATATCAGAAAATCTAAAAAAGATGGATCCACCAATAAGAAAGAAAAGGAAGATCATATAAGGTGTGGTCTTGTTGTCTGCTCATTCAAAGACGAAGATGAATGTTCTCATGACATGACTGGAGATAAGAGTAAAATGGAGTCTTTGATGAAGAACCATAATGACAATGATATTCTTGGAACTAATGTTTTAGCAAAATTTCTAGGACAAGGTACAGTCAGAACAAACTCAGGGGGAACTGAAAGTATGAAATTTCAGTGTTCCAATTTTCATACGCAAATCTTATGAAGAAAATTCACATATATACGTAAGTTTGAAACTGCACAGTGATATAAATGTTGGTTTTATGAAGAAGTAATGGACAGATTCAGGAAACAGGTATGATATGGTTCAGACAATTCTCAATTGTCTTTTTTGTATTGATGGTTGATGAGTACAATCTGTGGATGCTATTTAGAAGTTCTTTTTACCCTCATAAGTTGTTGATGACTTGATGTATAACTAGTTGATGATGATGCCTTGATGATTCTTACTGATATATGAAGTAATTAGATCTGACAATGAAAATTTGGCACAGGTTCAGGGGAGAATATGCTATGCTTCTAATAATGCATTTTCGGCATTATGTTTAGAAGTCTTAGGTACATAATTATTCTTATCAATGGTGAGGATGCTTATGTTGTTGAATTATTTAAATGATGCATCATGATATTTTTCGGTCATGAATTACCTATGATGAAATCACAGATGATACTTTTCTTGAGCCACTTAGTTGTTTTGGTGCTTCTGATCAGATTTGTGGATGATTCTTTTGATGATGCATATAGTTATGTTTATTACATGGTTATCTTCATAAGTTCAAGGAGAAGAACAAAGCTTAAGTACACATCTTCATTATTTGATGATGTTAAGTGTCACTCATTTCTATTATGTTGCTTCCATCATGCCTTCAAAGATGCATAAATTTCATATGATGTAGTTATGGATGAGGATTCCTATACTTCTTAGCTCTCACATGGTTGAGGATTGTTGCACTTGATGGTATCAAGAAATTTTTACAAAATGACTCTGAGCTCATGGTTTTCCTTTCACATTGATGAGAAACTAGATACATATTTATATCACTATGTTGGATACATGGATGATTACATAAGTTGTGATGTTGGTATAAAAGATCCTCTTGTATGAAGAAAATTGGCCAAGAGAATGGTGTTATTGCAAGTTTCATGAAGACATGGCTATTTGGAGACACAACTTACTTAGTCACATAATGATGACGATTTCTTACTTTATGATGATAGGTTTGATACTCACATATGTTAATCATCATGGTTGATGTTTATCAGATGTGGGATTTTATAAAACTCCCTAGTGATGATACATGGTTGATATATTGAGGGTTCTTGTGGAAAGATCATGTAGTTCTTGCTATGATGATGATTTTATGGTCATGAATGATGACTATGGTGTTTTCACATACATATCATATGATGTGAATGATTTTTGTATCATTGCTTGGATATTTGACATATGCTTAGTTGATTCATGGAAGACTATGTTAAGGTTTTTTCTACTAAGGAAATAGAGAAAGTTGATCCTGATAATATCAAGAGGACGAGTTGATATCTATATGTGACATACTTAGTCACGAGTTGATGATATTAAAGTTACATTGTCTTATCTTGTGAGTTGATGATGGACTCTTGATGTTGCTGATAGATGTTTATGGTGCAGATCATATATGGTGTATGATAGTTGCTGATAACTATCATGATCTTGTTTAAGTCTTTGGTCCTTGTTATAAATTTCATGTGATGTAAAGGTCATGAAAAGACCTATGATGTAATAATTGTCATATTCAGTCATGTATGGGCTTTTGAGATCATGTCAAATATGTAATCCCACTTGGTTGAGTGGTTGAGTCAAATATGTATCCCCACTTGGTTGGGTGACTGATGTATGTATGATTCATTAGGAAGGTCATATTCACATAGTTGAGTTATAGAGTCATGTTATTCTTTTGAAAAATATTTCTGCAGAATTTGCATGTGCTCAGGTGGAGCATGGACAATATAGTGCATCTCAGTATGTACTGAGGGGGATAATATCTTGGTCTTCCCTTTGCCCTTGATGTCAAAGGGGGATAGTATCTCGGTGTTGTTTGATATATCTAACAGGTTCTATAGCTTGAAGTGATCAACACCAATATGGTTGCCATCAAGTCCAAAGGGGGAGATTGTTGGCATTATGATGCATGTGTTGTCCTTGATGGAAACTCACTTGTAACAAAACAAGTATATGGTAACTAGATGAATCTACAGGTCACATCAGAGGTGATAGAATGATGGCACATAATAATGGGTCAAAGGTTTATAGATCAAAATCAAAATCTTGATACGGGAAATTGTTGGCATTATGAAATAGGTGTTTTCCTTGATGGCAACCTACCTAATGATTTGTCCTTGATTGAAACCTACTTGATGAGTTGTCCTTGATGGCAACCTATTTGATGAATGGACTACTTGATAAAGGTATAAACAGGATGTGACAGAATGCATGGCAGTTGTGTTTACAGATGTGACAAAACGCAGGGTAGTTCAAAGGAATCAGTTCAGAAATGATAAAGTGATGTATGATGGCAACTCAAATTATAAGAGGTCAATTTAGAGGTAACAGAGTAATGGCACAAATGAATAGAATGACGGGACAAAGGATTACAGATCAAAATCAAGAAATTGACGGAAGAGAATATTTTAGGTTGTATACGTTGTTTAACCTAGTCCAAGTTGTGTATACACATGGGTAAACAAAATAAATGCCGTGTATATGTATGCATGAAATTTCACAGAAGGAAAAGCATGTATGGGATGGAAAATTAAGGTTAAAGAATACCAAGGTTCCATACCATGGTATTAGCCCATAATATTGAGCGGAATAACAGTTACTTGATCCCATCTAAGAATGCCATTAGTTCAAAGTGTTGTTTTGGTCCATGGTATTGACAAAGGCTCTAAGTATATAAGGAGGAGAAAATCAAAGGTCTAGATGTGCAAGTGAAAGGGATTTCATGAATACTTATATTTGAAGTATATTTTGTGTTGTAAGGGCTATGGTTATGATATAGATCTGAAACATCTTTTGCACCATTAGATACAATGCTAGATCAGGATCATGCGACCTGAAATGACTTATCATTGTATGATCTAATAATGGATAGACTATATCTGAGTACCAACACATGTTTTATCCTTTAAATGCTATAATCTAGGTATTCTGAAGTCTTGAAAAGTTGTGAAGTTATAAGTCATTATTTGCAAATCTATATGTAGGTTCGCCTCGGTGAACGTGCGTATACACACAGATTCAGCACTTCCAAGTATCATATGCAGAGGAAGGGCTTGTTGTTCAGAAATGACTAATCTATCTTATCAATGTTGTTGTTTTAGTATTGTTTGTCAATGTTGTCTTCATTATATCTGAAATTAATCTAATTGTATAAGGAGATTGAGTCTGGCTGACTGACTGATTGAGTAAGAAGAGTGATCTTTGCTGCTATCTATTTAGA
This sequence comes from Pinus taeda, assembly GCA_000404065.3. Classification (NCBI taxonomy): domain Eukaryota; kingdom Viridiplantae; phylum Streptophyta; class Pinopsida; order Pinales; family Pinaceae; genus Pinus; species Pinus taeda. Next base: position 101,218 of record APFE031268547.1, read on the forward strand.
ACTCTTCAATATGAGAATAGATCTTCAGAATGTCTTTGGTTAGTACAATTTTTATTTCAGAAGTTTTATGATTCAGTATCTTTAGAGGTAAACATCGGTTGAGTTACGGAAAGTAACGTATACACACAGGTTGTCCTCATCGAAGTAGCGTATACATTCTGACATATGATTTTTGAGATTGCAGTTGGTTCTGGTTGTTGCTATAGTGTTCTGAGTTCAGTTCTGTGTACTAGTTACAATGATCTGACTGTTCTAGTTGATTGGTTGAATTTTGATTAAGCAACAGTTGATTGGGTTTTGAGTGAATGGTTGATTCAGTTGTATCAGAAATTGATGATTGGGTGATTCAATTGTTTTGGAGGTTTTAGTGATTGTTTGATTCAGTTGTGTCAGAAGTTTCAATGATTGATTGATTCAGACGTGTCAGAGATAAATGACGGTGTTATAGTGATGAGTTATAGTTTGATATTTGATATTGAGCTTAAGTGTTGATAATGGGTCTAGTATGAAAATTTGATGAAACATGGTCCATGGAGGATGTTGAGGATTGAAGCCTTCAATGAGGAAGTCAAAGCTTCCTACCATTAGTACTTGGTGATTATATCAGGGGGTTGGAGCTCCCTTCCAATAGCAACTAGAGAACAAGTGAAGTTTGTAGCCTTTTGCAGGTTGGTGCTTGCATACTAGTATGAGTTTATGCCAGTACAAGATTGTAAACAATTTTTTCTTCATATTAAAAAGAAGACAGAGACAACAACAATAAGTGGTTTTATCCCGCATTGGGTTTCCACATTAAATATTGGTGTTCATGTGTGTTTCTTATGTGTGATGGTTTATCTACTTTTTAATAAATTATTGATGCACTGGTTGAGGACAAAAATATGATGAATTAATTGTGTCATAAGTTCACTGGATATATGCTTATTGTCTTAAGAACACTCATGTACACATGCAAGTTCCTTTCAGTAAAGTCATGTATATAAATTTGAATATGAAATGTAAAATGTTATTGATTTGAAAATACTGATTCACCGCCCCCCCCCCTCCCACCCTCTCAGTATTTTTCCAACATACTGAGATTAGCAGATTCAAGATCAACCGAGAATGAAGAAACATCATCTTCACACGAAGGACTTTGGATAAGAGAAGAAACACTAAAAGAATCTTCACCTTCCTTCTCCTCTACCTATGAAATATGTCTACCTTACACTTATTCACTGCTTGGATTTAGAAGAGATTGATTAGGAAGATCAAGGGACAAGGGATCATGAGAAAGAAATGATAGAGGATGACAAGTATCCAAATCAGATTTAGGACTGAATTTATGAGTGTTAATGCCTTCTTGCATAATGGAGGTATTAGTCTTCACCTTAGGCTCCTTAAACCATTCCCAAGTTTCCTCCATCATATCTGGATTATGAGAAATGGATGAAGGTTGAAGAGATGGATCAACCATTTGATTTTCATATTTCCCAACTTTGACATCATTGTAAGGAGGCACCCACACCGGAATTGAAAAAGGAGGAGGACAAGGAAAAAAAGGAATAGTAGGTTCCTCCTCTCAAATTAGGGGTGTCTCATGGCTTACCAAAAGTTGGGGCAACGGAAACATCAAGGGGTTTAGGCTCACCATGTGAAGAGATATGAACCAATCACTCAAACTTTTGTTCAAATAAATCTCAATCCATATCTTCTTCAGGAAATTCATAACAAAGGTGAAGGAATTGATTAGTAAAATCCTCAATTGACTCACCATGATTCATTTTTAGTTGATTAATCCTTTTAAGGGCATCCTAATAATCATACTTATTGAAGGCTAAACAAATCTCCTTGACAAAGTGTTCAAAAGAATGGGTGGAAGAAGATGGTAAGGTATGACACCATCGGTTAACTCGACCTTCAAGGACAAGGAAGAAAAGTATAAGAGCATCATCTCCAAAATCAAATTCAAAAAATTCACAAAAATAGAGAAAATTAGAGATGTGCTTGCCTATGGATATTTCACCCTCACCATCAAATTTCAATTAAGACATAAAGAGACTCATCGGGCATTGAAAGTTTATAGTTAGATTTATTAGAAAAAAAATCTTGGGAGTATGATTTGGGGATGAGACATTTAAGATAAGAGATTCAAAACAAACTCAGCGAGCACAAATTTTCATCTTACCCTCCTTCTAGCACCAATTGTTGATGGTATTGGAAATCCGTCAACCAAGTGGGTTTCCTAAATGTAAAGTACCAATTAGACCTCACACAGTTTGTAATAGGAGTGCCATATGGAGTATCGGTCCAACCACCATAACTTAAAGGTTTGCCTCAGCTACAATGAATAACATAAGGGAGTGTGCACATAACCTTTGAGATTAGCAAGTAAGTTGACAATGTGAAACACCAATTGCAATATTTAAATGAAGAATTTCACGAGTAGGGAATAACATTGAGCCTCTAGAAGGAAAGTAACAGTACTATCCTAAGAGACACACATGAGAGAAAGGAAAGGTTTGTTAGTGTTGTAGTGGATACAACCACCCTCCAAAATTTTGCCTTAGCCTCATTTTGGAGCCTCCCTTCCAACCTTCATAGTATCTTGCCTTGTTTCGTCAAGTTCACAAGCTTCAGTGTCTTTCTTGCACAAAGGCAGTCTGTCGGTCGCAGCTTGATCCATTCCCCTCACAGGCTATTCACCCGAACATGGTCTAGTTGTAAGCTGAGTATCTTCCCCTTGAAAATTTCACATTTCTGGAGGGCAACCAACCTTCCCTCCAAAAATTGCACAATCCTCTCTGGCAGCCTACTGGGCTCAAGGATTGTGCAATTCTTCCTGCCCACACTCCCAATAAGATTTGCACAAATTTCCCCAACAAGGCTGCTCAGCCTAGAATTTGTGCAAATCTAGGTAGCAATCAGCTGCTCTGCCTAGAATTTGTGCAAATCTAGGCAGCAATCAGCTGCCCTGCCTAGAAATTATGCAAATCTCTTGGGCATCCAGCCTAGCTCCCAGCCAAAAATGTGCATTTTTTTTCCTGTAGTCAAGCAATCTCTTGCATGTGCAGTTGCGTTGACCAGTTCCCTCCAGGACTGAGAAAAACAGACTTGCATGCATGGGCTACTTCTCCCAAGGCAACATGCAAAGGCATCCCTTGTTTTATGGACTTATGTTTAGCAGTTGTAGGTTACATGCAAGGAGCGATTCTGAAACCTCCCACCAAGTGTTGCTTCCTCTAGATTCGTGGCATGTGCAACACAACCTCGATGTTATCAAAACTCATCAACCAGACACTGAAGAGACCATTCCTCAGATCAACCTTGCAGCTCTAACATCCCACATCACATCTAGGAGCAGTTGGCACATTTAGCTCAGTTATTTTGGGGTAAGCCCGCTTCCCATGCCTTATGCTGCATTTCTATCGCTTTTTGTGTTTTCACTTGTGGGAGTACTATTTTCTTGATTTCTTTGAACGCTTGCTATCATTTACATGTATACTAGCTTGTCCTAGCAATGTTTCAGTTTTTGTTTCTATCTCACTACTGCCGCATGCATGAAACTATTTTGCACGGACGTTCACCCAACCGATGAACTGCCTCACCCACATGCATGTTGATCTGTTTGTTGAATATATCATTCATGTTTTGCATGCACTATCAATCACTTCTACTATCACTTAATGTCGCCATGCATTTACTGTCTTAGTTTTTTTCAGTCGCCCATTGGCAAGTCAGGCCAACCTTGGCCTCGGCTCTACCTTCACCATGATTGCATTGCGCATTCCTACCTAGCACTAGCCTCCATGACTGTTTTATGCATTTCTGGAGGACAATGGCTACTTTGCCCAAGAAACCATGCAAATTTGTCCCTAGGCCAGCAGTCCTTCCCAACTGGAATTGTGCATTCCGTAGTCCCAGCAGTCAATAGACAGACTAGACTGTGCATTACGAATTTCCAGCAATGAGCCAATCTCCTAACAACCTAGAATGTGCCTTGTGTAGTCTTGGCAGTCGATCTCCCAACCTCCCAGCCAAAATTGTGTAACCTTCATGACCATGCACCCAGGTATGTTGCAATTCAGTTCTCATGTTCATTTTGGTTTTCAACTGACAGATTACTTGCCATGAGTGTTTCCATGTCTCTAGCTATCCCAGGTGTTCATCTGCCTCTCAGCAGTATAGGTACAATTGTTTCTAGGAGAGCAGAGATGAAGACACTGTTCAGAGCACTCTTAGGGATGCAGTCGATCAAGTGTCCATGGACTTTCCTACCCACAAAGACATCAAGTTGTTTGTAAACAAGGACATCAAGATATGACAACAACAACATCACAACGAGCAGCATCATGAACAACAGCTAAAGACAGCATACCAAATGCAACGAATGCAAGAGGAGGGTTGTTGACAACACGGAGGCAGAACAAGGTTGCAAGCTCAAGCAGGTCCATTGATGATGAAAGAAACTTTGGAGACTCCAGTTATGAAGTGATGACATGACATGAATATCGCGTGAAGGCAGAAGATGGAACAAAGAAGGAGTTGCATGTGTTGATGCAGCAACTCAGGAAGAACATGAAGCTCCACAGATAGATGAATGAGTTGCAATAGGAACAGGAACAGCAGTGGCCGCAACATGCACTCTCAGATGAAACTGTGCTCGTACAAGTTAAGGATCCATCCCAGCAGTTGACACAAAGTAGACATGGTGAGTAGTGTTGTTGATCGCATACAATGGATTTAGCAGCATACATGTTGTTGAGCACATGCATGCAATCCAACCCATTCAACACACTCACCAAGGCGAAGATAAGAAGCAAGCCCAACTGGGGCTGAACATGTACTTCAACAAGTTGATCTGCATGACCACCAACACACACTTGAAGATCAGCATGAACATTATGCATCAGTGTGTTACCAGTTCAGTCGCACCAAGAAGACCATGTGCATGTTAGCAGACGAGTTGGATGAAGGGGTCGAACCAATGCACCAGTTGCTACGGAGGCAAGAGTTAGCTTCAGCAAGATGTCACCATGAGGAGCATGCACACCATCACGGATGAACAATATTAATGTCAGTTCACCACTTTCACCATCACAAGCATGTCAAAGAGTTGGTCTCATCACAGCGGACCAAGTGTCAGTGATGTTTTGCAAGGCTTGCTCAAGCCATGTTGTCTCACGAGTACATGTGCATTGTAATGTCGAGTCAAGTCAAGTGTAATTCAAGTGTTAATAGTTGGATGTAACAGTCATAGAGTAGGTGAAGAGTTATGAGGGTAGGTGAATTGTCACAGAGGGGAATGTCAAGGGTCACCCCACCCTTTGCTATAAATAGTCCCTCATAACTCATTGTAAGGGCTTTTGGTTAGCCAAGATTCTACTAAGACTATCCTGAAGAAAGCTTGGACAATATTGTAATGCGCCTTGGCTTCTCCACTGCACGGAGCTAGTACATCTCTTTGGAGGAGTAGGTGGATGTGGTTGTAATGTTTCATTGATGGGGCTAGTAGGTTTACATGGATGTATTGTATGGTTGGAACTTACACTTTATATAATAAGAGCCAACACATTTTCATGCATATGTTTTTATTGTAGTTGGACTGCTCCAGTTTCCTTAATGATATATGTTGTTTAACTTATGTATTTTTGTATGAACTGATTCACATGAAATTATATGGATCATGTTGCAAATGTGTTGTATATGATGTTAATGTTGTCATCGTCCGTGTCGACTACTCTGTCAGACACTAGACAGACCTTTCACATGAACCTTTTTGTAACAACCATTGCACTCGTTCAGATTGATCCATGAGTGTTGTACGTGTTATCTTACCTTGTATGTTGTGACTACTGCATCCAAGTCGACTGCTCCATCGAAAGCTGTGTATGTCCTTTTGTGTTGTGTGTTCCTAGCCAAGTTGGGATTGATCCCTTTCAACCTGGAACTCACCTTCACCCTTTTCTCCCCATTTTCTGGTAGAACCTATCATACATCTTCCTTGACTCACTACAGTAGTCACACCCTTGATACTAACAAAGTTATCCTACTTTCCTCTGTGTTACATCGCGGTCAAGTCATTACCTTACGAACCACTACTGGGACTCCCACACCAAATGGTCTGAGGTCTAATTAAGACTTCTTACCGGGGAGATCCCCTTGACATGTCGGCGGGTCCAAAACTATCAAAATTTCTAGCACTAGAAGGAGGGCCTGATGACAAGCTATGTCCTCTCATCCAGTTTTGAACCTTTGCATATCTTTCATGGAGTCTTGCACTCTTCCCCCGAGATGTTTTTTGAATCGTGAAGATATCTCCATCTCGGGGAAGATTCCTCTGGAATGAGCACTTACACAACTTTCTTTCCATTATTCATGAGGAAGATGAGTTTCCTGACGAATAGGTCGGTTTTTTGCTTGCATACACACTTCACGAATCTCCATTTCGTTGGGTGCTCAACCTATTGGCTGACACTGTGCACTCACTTGAGCACTTCTGTGACCTTATTGAAGACATGTTCTATCATTTTGATCCAGACCATCTTGACCAGAAACTGTTACAACAATGGAGGGCTTCACATGAATCCATTATTTATTTTTGGCAGCACTTCCATGACTTGCAGTTTCAAGCTTCGAGGAGCTAGATGAAATTTACCTATATTTGGGATTGGTTCAAGTACTACCTTAAGAAATCTTCCCATCCCAAGAGAAATTTTGAGATTTAGCCTTGCTCAACATTCTTCATTGATGGAGCTACACAATCTCATGTGGAAGCGGGCATTGTCTCAACTGATTGTCCGCCTTCCTCTTATTCAATAGCACCATCACTGCCCAGTGATGTTGAGGATCATGCTCACACACCTATTCATCCTTCACACCCTCCCAACATCACTTCACTCAATTTTTGAGCAGATTTTAAGTTGTGAGTCCTTTGAGTCTTCACACCCGGGTGTTCCTCCAAATGATGCTATCTTGGATTTTTCCATTCCAGACTCTTCACTTTTTGTGAATGAGGAACAACCCACTGACAGAGTTGGTGTTGCACAACCAACATGCGTTGTCATTCATGAAGAGTATGAGTGGGATCTTGAGCATCAACACTCAGCGAAGGATGACTCCCTTCCATTCGAGCCCCCTCTGTTCTTTCCTAACATCATTGGTGACCCTGCCACCAATGATTTCACATGTGTGTCTTCATCCACAGATGCACCCATTGTTGATCTTTCGCAGGACACACCGTATGTTAGCCCATCATCCAACAATAGAGAGGACAAATTATTCATTGGAAATCCACTTGATCTTTCATCTACTTTTTTCGGAAATGCAGAGGGTGAACATACTTCCTCCTCATCTACCCCTTTGTGTCATTCATCAAACCATGAGGATGCCGACCAAAATCCTGAATTTTCTGATCTTGGATGTCATGATCTCTTCACCTCATCACCCAATCACGATGTTGATTCACTCATTGTTAATCTGTCTAAGCCACTGGTCTACGAAGATCCATCTGTCAACGAAGTCGAAACCCCATAGACCATCAAGGCACTTCAGCCTGAGCTGATGTTTATGTTAGGCCCTTGTCGTCCTGAGGTTGGTTTCGCCTCCAATCAGGAAATTGTTCAAACACTCAAGGCTCTTCATCACTCATATGTATGCACTCAAGATCAATCTAACACTCATATTTCACTTCCTCCACTCGAACTACATGATCCCATTGCTCATGCATTGGAGGAGTCTTACATTGCAAGAAATCATGGGCGACGCAAGTTATCTTTGTTTCTTTCATTTGCTTGCATGTCACAATCAAGAGTGTGCTTATGCTTCAAAGTTGCATGTAGTGTCACACAACACCATGATAATTCCATAGACTTCCCGTCATGCACATGCACTCACTTATGTCTTGTGGGCACTTTAAATCACAAAATGTGGTTGTCTTCATTGTTATATCTTTCTTGCTTACTGGCTCGCACAACTAGGTTGCTTGCAGACCAAGCCTTCACCAACATGGGTCTACCAATGCACCAGTGGCTGCATTCGAAGTATCACTTCACGTGATCAAGCCCATGTACCATTAGTGTAGGAGTAGGAGTAGTGTTTGCTTTCAGTTGTTTGCTTGCATGCTTGTTTACTTACGTTCTTTATTTGCTTGTTTTTTTGTTTGCTTGCTTGTTTACTTTCTTCTTTTTCATTTTTGCTTCTACTCTTGCTTTTCTTTGTTGATTGTTAGTTCGTTCGCTTGTTTCATTCATAGGTTAGTTTTGCATGAAACCATGTATGACTCTTGAAGCGAGCTGGGTAAAGTACAAGAGGGCTTGTACAACTATCACTACTTGGTTATTTGTCATCTTTCCTCTGTATGATGAGCTTGTTACTTTTAGTCCATGGTACGTCAGAGGAAAATACGTACTGTTAGAAGTAAACTTTGGTGTAAACATAATGCTTGCGTGCTAACTAGTGTAACCTCCTCTAGTTGATTATTTTTGGGTTAACCCTTGTCAGCTTAGTCAAGTAGAGTAAGGTAAGTGGGAAAACCTTAATAGGCACCTCATAGATACAACAAACTACTTCTCTGTTGGAACAAACTCTTCTACTCTCAATAAGTCAGGATCCCTCTTCCGTCTTTGAAATGAATAAGTGTTATGCACAGTGAAAAATGAAAAAAATGAAAAGTTAAAAATTCAAAATGAAAAATGAATAAGGAAAAAGAAGAAAAAGGCTTCCTGCGCAGGGAGGTGATGCAAGTAACTCCGTCGGGGTACTGACTAGGCTCACTGGCAGTAGATCCATGCTTGTGTTCCTATGTGACTCCACCAGGGTACTCTCCAGGCCTGTTGGCAATGGAGCAACACTAGAGATGAAACTAGGACTTTGATGACTATACTGCTTGTGCACCTATAGCTACATCTTATAATCAAGTTAGTATGAAACCAAGATAAGCTAAAAACTGAACAATACTTCCAGAGGTGTTAGACTTTCTTTTCATGAACAAGGTCCATTTAGAGAACTGGAGTTCTACCAGTGTGTCGCCAAGTGTTGTAGCAGCTACAACCACCCTCCAAAATTTTTCCTTAGCCTCGTTTTGGAGCCTCCCTTCCAACCTTCACAGCATCTTTCCTTGCTTTGTCAAGTTCACAAGCTTCAGTGTCTTTCTTGCACAAAGGAAGCCTGTCGGTCACAACTTGATCCATTACCCTCATAGGTTATTCACCCAGACTTGGTCCAGCTGTAGGTTGAGAAACTTCCTCTTGAAAATTATGCATTTCTAGATGGAAACCAGCCTTCCCTCCAGGAATTGCACAATCCTCTCTGGCAGCCTGTTGTGCTCCAATATTGCGCAATCTCGCCTGCCCACACTCCTAGCAGGATTTGCGCAAATTTCCCCAGCAAGGCTGCTCAACCAAAAATTTGCACAAATCTAGGCAATAGTCATCTACTCGGCCCATAAATTACGCAAATCTCATGGGTATCCAGTGCAACTCTGAGCCAAAAATGCGCATTTTTTTCTAACAGTCGAGTAGTCTCTTGCATGTGCAGTTGAGTTGACCAATTCCCTTCGGGATTGAGCAAAACATAGTTGCATGCATGTGCTGCTTCTCCCAAGGTAGCATGCAAATGCATCCCTTGTTTCAGGGATCTATGTTTAGCAGTATGAGGTTACATGCAAGGAGCAATTCCAAACCTTCCCACCAAGTGTCGCTTCCCCTAGATTCGTGGCATGTGCGCCACAACCTCAATGCTATAAAAACTCATCAACTATACACTGCAAAGCTCATTCCTCACATCAACCTTGCAGCTCTGACATCCCACATCACATCTAGGAGCAGTTGGCACAGTCAACTCAGTTGTTTTGGGGTAAGCCTGCTTCCCATGCCTTGTGCTGCATTTCTGTCACTTTTTGTGTTTTCACTTGTGGGAGTATTCTTTTCTTGATTTCTTTGAAAACTTGCTATCGTTTACATATATACTAGCTTTTCCTAGCTTTGTTTCAGTTTTCATTGTTATCTCACTCTTGTCGCATGCATGAAACTATTTTGCATGGATGTTCGCCCAACTGGCGAACTCCCTCACCCACATGCATGTTGATCTATTTGTTGAATCTTTCATCCATGTTTTTCATGCACCATCAATCACTTCTGTTATCACTTAGTGTCACCATGCATTTACTGTCTTAATTGTTTTTAGTTTCCCGTTGGCGAGTCAAGCCAATCTTGGCCCGGACTTTGCCTTCACCAAGGTTGCATTGCACAATCTGGGTAAGGAAGGCTCACCTTCCTCTCCATATTTGTGCATTCCTTCCCAACACTAGCCTCCAGGTCTGTTTTGCGCATTTTTGGAGGATAGTCGCTGCTTGGCCCAAGAGATTGCATAAATTTGTCCCTAGGCCAGCAGTCCTTCCCAACTGGAATTGTGCATTGTGCAATTCTAGCAGTCAACAGCCAGATTGGATTGTGCATTGCATAGTTCCATCAGTCATCCAATCTCCCAACAGCCCAGACTGTGCCTTTTGCAATCTCGGTAGTCGGTCTCCCAACCTCTTGGCCGAAATTGCGCAACCTTCATGATCATGCACCCAGGTATGTTGCAAGTCAGTTCTCATGTTCAATTTGGTTTTTGACTGACATATTGCTTGCCACGAGTGTTGCCATGTCTCCATGTATCCCACGTTTTCATCTGCCTCTCAGAAGTACAAGTACAATGATCTCCAAGAGAGCAGAGACGAAGACATCGTTCAAAGCACACTTGGGGATGCAGTCGATCAAGTGTCCATGGAATTGCCTACCCACGATGACATCAATTTGTTCGTAGACAAGGACATCAAAATATGACAACAGTAGCATCAGAGCGAGCAGCATCATGAACAACAGCTGAAGACAGCATACCAAATGCAACGAATGCAAGAGGAGGGTTGTTGACAACATGGAGGCGAAACAAGGTTGCAAGCTCAAGCAGATCCATTGATGATGAAAGCAACTTTGGAGATTCCGGCTATGAAGTGATGGCACGACATGAAGATCATGCGAAGGCAGAAGATGGAACAAAGGAGTTGCATGTGTTGAAGCGGCAACTTAGGAAAAACATGAAGCTCCACAGATAGACGAATGAGTTGCAACAAGAATAGGAATAACAGTCGACGCAACATGCATTCATGGATGAAACTGCGCCTGTACAAGTTAAGGATCCATCCTAGCAGCTAACACAGAGCACACATGGTGAGAAGTGTTGTTGATCGCATACAAAGGATTCAAAAACATATATGTCATTGAGCGTACGCATGCAATCCAACCTATTCAACACGCTCACCAAGGCGAAGACAAGAAGCAATTCCAACTAGGGCTGAATATGTACTTCGGCAAGTTGATGCGCATGACCACCAACACACACTTAAAGATATGAATAGACACTATGCATCAGTTTGCTTCCAATTCACCCGCACCAAGAAGACCATGCGCATGTTAGCAGACGAGTTGGATGAAGGGGCCAAACCAATGCACTAGTTGCAAAGGAGGCAAGAGTTCGCTTCAGCAAGATGTCACCATGAGGAGAATGCACACCATCATGGATGACCAAGCTTGGCGTTAGCTCATGACTTTCACCATCACAAGCATGTCAAAGAGATGGTTTCATCATAATGGACCTAGTGTCAGTGATGTCTTGCAAGGCTTGCTCATGCCATGTTGTTTCACATGAGTACATGTGCATTGTAATGTTGAGTCAAGTCAAGTGTAAGTCAAGTGTCAAAAGTTGGATGTAACAGTCATAGAGTAGGTGAAGAGTCATGAGGGTAGTTGAATTGTCACAAAGGGGAATGTCAAGGGTCACCCCACCCTTTTCTATAAATAGTCCCACATAACTCATTGTAAGGGCTTTTGGTCAGCCAAGCTTCTACTAAGACTACCTTGAAGAAAACTTGTACAGTATTGTAACATGCCTTGGCTTCTCCACTGCACAGAGCTAGTACATCTCTTTGGAGGAGCAGGCAAATGTGGATGTAACATTTCAATGATGGGGCTAGCAAAGTTACATGGATGTATTGTACGATTGGAACTTACACTTTATATAATAAGAGCCAACACATTTTCATGCATATGTTGTTATTGTAGTTGGACTTCTTCGGTTGCCTTAATGATATATGTTGTTTAACTTATGTATTTTTGTATGAACTAATTCACATGAAATTATATGAATCTTGTTGCAAATGTGTTGTATATGTTGTTAGTGTTGTAATCGTCCGTGTCAACTGCTTGGCAGGGACACCAGACAGACCTTTCACATGAACCTTGTTGTAACAACCGTTGCACTCTTTCAGACTGATCCGTGAGTGTTGTACGTGTTATATTACCTTGTATGTTGTGAATACTGCATCCGAGTGGACTGCTGCACCAGAAGCTGTGTATGTCCTTTTGTGTTGTGTGTCCTAGCCGAGTTGGGACTAATCCCTTTCAACCTCGAACTCACCTTCACCTTTTTCTCCCCCTTTTGTGTTAGAACCTCTAATACATCTTCCTTCACTCACTGCAGTAGTCACACCCTTGCTACTGATAGAGTTATCATACTTGCCTCTATGCGACATCGCGATCAAGGCATTACCTTACGACCCACTATTGGGACTCCTACACCAAATAGTCTGAGGTCTAATTGGGACTTCTTACCCAGGAGATCCCCTTGACATGTTGGCAAGTCAAACACCGTCAACAGTTAGTTATCTAATTAAATAGTTCACATAGACACAACAAAAATTAAAGCAAATACAATGCACCTTCAACAGGATAAGCACAAAACTATCAAGATAGTTCAATTTATTTAGTATAGATCAGAACAACATTTATCGCAAACATTCAAAGAACAAACTTACAACATTTATGGCATACGCATGAAAGTGTGTTAGTTCAAACGAGCTTCTGATTATTAGGTGAAAGATCCAAGTACATAGCTACAATGGTGAGCCACTAGCTCCAATAGTGGAACTTTAAGTCACTTCTTGTTTCTCCAAAGAATCATCTTCTCTCTTATGCTAAGCTAAAGAAGCCAAGGCTAGATCTCCAAAGGCTAAGCCTCAAAAATCACTTTGCTTGAGTTATGAGGGTGTATTTATAATAAGAGGAATGACCTTTCATATCCCCATAACTTTTGAGCTTCCCTCGTGACCCTTTGACTTCTAATGTGACCTTCAGACTTCTATATGACTTTTAGACTTTTCCAAAAGACTCTTTTGTCCATATATGATTATGTGACTTTTCATATTCTATATATGACTCTTGGACTTCACACATTACATTTTGTCCATTATTTTGACAATTACATCATTACGTCCATAAATTATGTGGCAAGACACATTGACACACATGACATTGTGATGGAACTGGTTCAAATCACAAAATTGGAAATGGTGATATAAACTTCAAGATGAAGTGGCAATGCCAAGTTGTTTCTCTTGTTGCTTTTTCTTCAATCTTCATGAGAGGTTTGTTTAGTACTTCATCTTCATGAAAGATCTTCTTTGTTCCTCATCTTCAACCTCCAAGGGGCTAAATGGTATAGAGTCCTCATGTGGTCCTGATCTTTGGTCTACTGTTGTAAACTGGTGTCCATTCATCTTCTTGCTCAATGATCATCTTGTCTTCACAACTTCCCAAGTGTCTTCTAATTGTATCCTTCTCCTCTTCAGTCATCATCCTTTCATGTTAAGATAAAGTACCTGCGATTGGAAATCACTCATGAGAAGACAACATCAATCCAAAAAATTCCTAGTCTAACTTGTGTCATAAAAATGTTGATTGAGTTAGAATTTGGTGTTGGACTAAGACACGGGCTCAGGGTTTGCACAGAGTGCAGTTTGAGGGCTTAGGAGGGATGGACTGAAGCTTGAGACTATGCAATGCACAATTCTAGAGGCATGGGAAAGATGGTTGCATAGTTGAGGAGCTCAGTGAGGTAAGCTTGAGCCTTGAGACTGCCCAATGCGCAAACACAGGGGAGAGAGAGAGAGAGAGGCTAGGGCATTGGGTCGTGCATAGTTCCAGAGGCCAGGAGCGAAGTATTGATGCTTGTGACTACATAGTGCGCAACACTAGAAGCCTAGGAAGGAAGACTATGCAATTGAGGGTCTTAGTGAGGCAGGTTTGAACCTTGAGATTGCACAATGCATAGTTCTTGATGGATATTAGTTAGTGGATTGTGTAGTTGTGCAATTCAAGGACACAGGGAGACAATTTGATGACTGAGATAACGCAATGCACAGCAAAAGATTGGTTGGGAGGCAAGGTTGTGTAGTTTCTGAGGACAGGGAGGAAATCCTTGAGCACTGTGAATAACCAATGTGCAGTCCTTAGAGGTAGGAACTGTGCATTGTGTAGCCCCAACAAGCAAGGATGCATGCTTGATGCTTGCCACTGCGTAATGTGTAGTTCAGGGAGACTAAGTGAGTCTAAGTTGATTGGGAAAAAAGTTTTCCGCAATTTGACCAAGTGTGGGATAAATGAGGCAGAGATGGAACCAGGATAATACTTAAACATGATCACACACTTAAAAATAATCGACAACATAACATTGAACACTCAATACCTAGAATCAATGTGATCCCGTTGTTGTGACAACGAAATAATACTTTCCCCCAAGTGTGACACTTAAGATACACTTTACGACGACAATGACAACATTAGTACAACAATGCTAAATACTTGGGAAATATGTCTAATGCATGTATTTATGATGAATAGGACATAGTAATGTAGGAGAATGAGTTAAAACTGCCCTCTAAGAATATACAATTGTCTCCTTTCAATTAGTTGCAACACTTAAGATATGCTTTGCATTGATAGTGACGACACTAGTATGACAATGCATAAAAATTTGGGAATGGATCTAATACATGTCTATATGATAAATAGGACCCATTGACACCAAAACCGCCCCTTGAAATGAATCATAACTCCACCTTTTGCAATGTGCGACACTTCCCATGCCAAAAGACAACACTTTTGAAAGTAAGTGAAAAGTGCAAACGACACTTGAAAAAGCTTAAAGAAAGTGGAAGCGACACATGAGAGAGAAAAGATAACCTGAAAATGATACTTTCAAAGTGAATCCAAGCAAAATGACAGTTATGAGCACGAAAGCAACACTTGAGAAAACAAAGTTGTGCCAGAGCGACAGTTGAGAAAAATCACCGAAACCAAAGTGCAATTGCAATCGAAGTGAGGAGACTGTCAATCGAGAGTGCGCACTAATTGTCAACATGTATTGCACAGTACACTGTGCTTATGAATTGTGCAGTCATTATCAATAGTGATTGCGTGAGCCTTACTTCCAAGAGCAGTGCACCGTCTATGTAAACTTGCGTCAAGAGAAGTGCACTTGTGAATTCTTTAAGAACTGAGCATGCATAAGCAAGTGACTTTGACACTTAGAATCTAAGGGAAGACTCAAACACTTAACAAAGCATCAATCAACCATAAAGTGACTATGGAACCACTGATCACAAGATCCACACTAGGCTCCAAAATTCAAGTGTAGAGGGAGATTGTCAATGGAGAGATCACAATAATTGTCGATATGTATTACACAGTGCATTATGCTTATGAATTGCACAGTTACTATCACTAGTGATTATGCGAGCCTTACTTCCAAAAGCAGTGCACCATCTATGTAAGCTTGCATCAAGAGAAGCTTACTTGTAAATTCTTCAAGAATTGAGCATGCATAAGCAAGTGACTTTAACATTTAGAATCTAAGGGAAGACTCAAACACTTAACAGAGCCTCAATCAACCATAAAGTGACTATGGAACGACCGATCACAAGATCCACAATAGGCTCCAAAATTAAAGTGTAGACAAAATATTGGAGAGTGTTTGTCACAGCGACAACAAAACTATTTATCACTATTATTTTCAACAGAAATGACCTCTACACTTCATCTAGAGAAGAGGGAGAGCTTTCCTTTAGTGGTTACATAGGCAAGGGATGGTGCTAGATTCAAAATAGGCAATTAGAGCCATGAGTGGCAATGCACCCTAGTATATTTTTATTCAACATCACATTCACAATGTCAAATGCCTAAATGGTATATATGGCCCTTAGGATCTCTAAAAGATATAGTTGATGTGGTAAATAGCTTCCTTAAGATCATTGGTTCATGCCTTTTCAAGTAGATATGGGAAGCTCTGGTATCTTCATAGTTGTCGTGGGGTTATGTGGAATATCGACAAGGTTGGAATTTATCTACACAATGAAATTGGACTTTCAAAATACAATAATGACAATGTCGGCTAATTCCTTCTTTGAATTAAAAGAATTAGCAAAGAAAGTATTCATTTTCCGACTGTATTGTGGGAGAAGAATGCAAGTCAGGTAAGTAGTTTTCTTATCAAGCTCTTAATCATTCATGTTGTCACCTTCTGCAAAAGGAATTCCAGTTGTATAAAGAGGGAAAAAGAACAGAGAAGTTTGAAGCTAGCCTTTAATGCCACAGAAGCACTCAAAACTAAAGCAGACCTTCTCCATTGGAAATTGCGCTAAAGAAACTTTCCAATGGTATATAGAACTCCCCATATGGACTCCATAATCAAAAGTTAGAGCAGATTGAAGGTTACTTTTGAAAATCAGAAAACAAGGAGAAAATGCCTAAGTGTAAAACCTCGGGTCTCGACATATCGACAATCCCACAAATCAGAAGTCCCGACATATTGGAGGGTCCACACATCGGAGGTCTAGAGCGATATCAGCATATAAGCAATCGGGGGTCCATGGCGTATAGTATATTGGCATATCGGGGATTGCACTCAGAGAAGCATGGCATATCGGCCCATCGCATGTTAGATGCCAGATATATCGAAGGTCCTGTATCGACAGGCTCACACATCGATGAGATCAGAGTAAACTTGTGATCAGTGATCGCTGATATCGGTGATCACATATCAGAGATCCAAGGTACAGTGAAATCGGCGATTAGTGATTGCAAAAGCATTGGGCATGTTGCAAATCTACAATCGGCGAGGTCTTGTACATAGTGCAATCGACAGTCGATGACCAAGTTGTACCGCACATCAGTAATCAACATTTTCAAAAGTGTCAATCCTAATGGAATTGCAATGTGTGATATACAATAGCGTTGTTAGTGTTAAAATGCTGGGAAAGGTCGAAAACAATTTACAAAGGATTTCAGCTAAAAACCAAGGGTAGGCGGGCCTTTTCTCTCTCCTCTAGAAGGCCATGTGGTGGAATACTATTAGTCCCCATAAATCCACATGGCATCTGACGTCATCATGACGTATCAGTATGGAGGACACCTGGCATGCATATTTGGCATTTTCAAGGGTCCAAAGGGGGCATATCCAGGTGACATGTGTCACCACTCATAAAAGCAACACGTGGCGGAGTGATGACATCACTAATCAAAGATTGGCATTCGTAGGATGAGGCATGTTGTTACATCAAAGTTGAAACCCCGATTGTGATCCACCGATAAAGGGTCTCCGATACAGGGGCTAGCCCGCAGTCACTTAAAGAGATGAGGAACCAAGGTCTAAGCACAAAGGATGATCAGTGATCGCAAATTTCAGGAGGATGCACCAAGGAAGTTGATAGCAAATCTTTGATTTTCCGACCTCCGATATTTGGCCAAGCACTCAGCCATAGCCTCCGGTCATATGATGAAGAAATAATGAAAGGGATCAAAGAAAAAGGGGCTTAAAGAGATCGACATTCGTAATTTTACAGAGCCTATCCAATTTAAAGTTCCTGAACAACCTGAGCTCTGATACAATTATATAATTGTTTCACAAGGCATGTATGGCTCGGATAGTGTTCCACAGGAAGTCTAGAGGGATAGGTGAGTTGGCAACAGTGTTCAGGATATGTCATGGCCACTACCCAGAACCACTTTTGAGTTCTTGGAAGTGCGAAAGTGAAACTATTGGACCAAAAGTGACAGGGAACTGGCCGAGAGAGCATGAGGCATAATGTAACAAAATCGTGATTGGACTAGAGGCTAGCAAAGAGAGTGGCATGGAGATATTTTTACAGGACCATCATTTCAGTTCACATGTTAATTATGTTTTGTTGATTTTGATTGATATTGTTATTATGTTTTATTTCCAAGAAAAGTACCTTTATGTTGTAATAATTGGAGGTGACAAAGACTACATGCCGAGACAGCTAGTCATGTCTACCGCTAGAAGCTTTAGTTGAGATGTTTTATAACTAATTTCCATGTTCTCCCTCTCCTTATAAAAGGGAGGAAGAAACACTTAGAAAAGGTTTTGAATCCTAAAGATTAACTACATGTTATTTTTGAGACAGTATGACTTCAAGATTTGCATCTTTCAGAATATTAATGAAATGGTGGTGATTCATACCTTCGAGTACTACATCATGTTACCTCTCTGTTCAAATTCCATTATGTTCATGCTTCCTCTCTAATTTCATGTAATTGTAGCTGCTAGAAATGTTTCATATGTTCTGATAGATTCATTTGTGTTGACTCGTCAATGCACATGCTTGTATGGATATTTGAGATTATATCTTTGAAATTGTGCTCCATGAATCATCGTACCCAATCCTCTTTCATCCGCTATGTCTATCTTTAACTCAGATAAGTGTAAATTTCTTGATTTTTCAAGTTCTATATGATGAGTTATTTTATCTCTTTCTCTTCTTTCATGTCTCTGCCAAAGCTAATTAAATTGTAGGTCCTTGAAGTACTCGGCCTCCACTAGTTTATACATATATTTATGTGAGTTGTATATGTGAGAGTACCTGAAATACATGGCTTATGTCCTTGGATGAATAAACCAACCCATGTTGTTTATTGTATGAATATATATATATATATAGAGAGAGAGAGAGAGAGAGAGAGAGAGAGGTTCACAATATATGTGATGTCTCCAATCTCCTGAGAATCGTATGAGACACATGAAAATCTAGATATTCCAGGCACTGGTCTTGTAAGCAATGTGAGGTTGTCTTTGGAGTGACAACATCTTTTGGCGTCGTTTCCAGGGAATGTATTGAAGGATTTTTCCCCTGAGATAAGACAAGTTAAGCACTCTTTGTGTAGGTGAGAAAAGACATTCTGATTTCATCCTCATCACCTTGGAAACTCCATAAATCTCATTATCATTTATCATCCTAGCTTTTAGAAAGCCTCACACTCATTCAGATATCTCTTAGAAGAAAACTCCATCTGTATCTAATCCAAAGAAATTAATTTTCAAGAAAACTCCTACTACCCATGCTATTGTCTCATCGTTCTTTGAAGCTTCCTCATCCAACTCCCAACACAGTGTCATTGACTACTCAAATCTTACTCCTAAGGTCCTTGCATACCCTGCAAAATATGATCTAGAGCATTGTGCCCCCAAATAAGAGATCAAAGAGGAAGAATCCAAGCTACGACTCCTTTTGTTTCATTTCATCCTCCTCCTGAGATTGAAAAAGGTGAAGTTATCTTCAATAATAGCAATATCCACTATAAACTCAGTCACATTGCTCTCAGTTTAGTTACTCCAAACCACTGTGGTTTTGGCCCAAGTTCCTCCAAGAAATCTCAATCCTCCTCCATTGATCCAGATGGTTGTTCCACATTTCTTACTGAATAAATATGCCCCTCTTGATTTACCTCAACCCCTAAGTGTTATGCCTCAGGACTGCCTAAAGCTTTTGCCTAGGTTCAATGGGGAAGATGAAAAGAATGCATAGAGACACATTGAAACCTTATGTGCTTTTTCTTAGAATCTAGATGTAGAACAACTGGATGTGGTCCTGAGACTCTTTGTGCAATCCCTTGATGGAGAAGCCAGAAAATGGTTTAAAGCCCTACCCAATGCATCCATCACCACTTGGGAAGAACTCGAAAACTCTTTCACACAAAAGTGGGGTGAAAAGAGAGATCATGAGTATGTTCTCATAGATATTTCAGAATTCATAAAAAGGTTCAATAAGTAGTATAATAACTTGCCTGCTGAGATAAAGCCTCCTCAAGCTGCTGCTAGTGTAGTATTTGTGGGAGCCTTTGAGTCCAAATTTGGCTTTACCCTAAGGGATAGGAAGTCTTGTACTTTGGATCAACTCCAAGTTGATTCTCTTGAGGTGGAAGCAAATTTCACCTCGGTAGGGAAGTCAAGAGGAAAGAATGAACCTACTGAGAAGAAAAAGGGGAAAGAAGAAACTTCCTCCTCTGGTCAAGCTAAAGACTTATCAGATCTGAAGTCGGAGGAAATGGATAAAATCATTAAGAGTTTATCTCATAAGGTGGTGAAAATTAAGCTTGAGAACAAGAGTCTCCCGAAACAGAATGCTCAAGTTAACAAATGAGGTTATAACCCACAATATAGAAGGCCACCTTACATATACTTCAAAGGGAAGAGGAACAGGAAAACATGGCTCACCATGAGATGTTCCATGATAGAGAAGTAGAAGCAAATGAGGAAGACATAGAGGATTATTGTAAGCAATTTGTGGATTTCATGCAAGCACAACTACATCGAAGGTATGATATTAGATCTTCAAAAAAGAGGTCGAGGGAACCTGAACAACAAGAGAAACAACTCCCCAAGATATTCCCCTAGTGTTAAATAAAGGGAAAGGGAAGTTGAACCCTCACTCATCCAAAGTAAAAGTCTCCTTAAATAAGGAATGCAATAGATCTAAGGAACACACAAAAGAGAAGGTACCTATTCTGATAAAAACTATCTGTGATAAAGAAAGAGAGATAGAGATGGGAGGCGTAGAAAAAGGCTAGTTTGCATTCAATCTTTAGAAGGAACTCGAGAAGGTAAAGATCCTTGTTCCCCTAACAGAACTTCTAAAACAACCCACTTATAAAGCTCAAGTCTCCTAGTTCATGCTTCCATCCACCTCAGTACAGACCCATGATTGTTTAAACCTTCAAGAAGAAAGACCAATGGTTGTTTTTGGGCCTCATGTTGAAGAACTTGATTATTCCACTGCACCCTTCTATGTGACCCTAGTAATTCATGACCTCTTATTGCATAACTATATGTTGGACTTTGGAGCCTCCCATAACCTTATGCCCTTAGCCATGATGAAACAAATTGGATTGCAGATCAACAGACCCTACAAGGACCTATACTCCTTTGACTCTAAGAGGGTAAAATGCTTGGGAATGATAAAAGATCTGATGGTAAATCTGGCTCAGATCCCTGTGAAGAGCTTAGTGATGGACATAGTAGTGACAAATATTCCCCCTCGATTCGACATGCTCCTATCTAGGTATTGGGTTTCCAAGGTAGGGGATCTATCAAATTAGATCTAACTTATGTCACCATTCCCACTTTTGGAGGCGAAGAAAGGAGGTTGTATAGAGAGTCCATATTTGTAAAAACTGTGACCCCAACTGAAGGTTCTAAGAATTCTCTTGTGTATGGAAAAGAAAATGACCTCTCCTACCTGTTTCTAGAAGAAGATGAGACCATCTTAGAAGAAACAAAAGTACATCCAACGATGCAGTTAGACGACCAGCGCACAGATAAATACAAAGTATGGAAATTATACTTTGATGGAGCGAATTCCAAAGAGGGAAATGGAGCAGGAGTAGTGTTGGTATCTGCTGAGGGCAACTTGATACCCCTCTCATTCAAGCTGGAGTTCAAGGCAACCAACAACGTGGCATAGTATGAATCATTACTCATTGGGCTATAAACAACAAGGAATATGAATATTGAATTCTTAACTGTGCATGGAGACTCTGAGCTGTTTGAAAAGCAGATCCGAAATCAGTGCCAGGCTAAACACCCCAGATTGAGGACTTACTGAAATGAAGTATGGGATTTAACTGATAACTTCTTCTTGGCCTTTAATATCCAATTTCTTCCCAGAGAATGAAACAAAATGGTTGATTCCCTTGTTGTGGCAACAAGCAATTTCAAATCTCCTAAAAAGTTGTTTCTCAGGTACGAGGTTGAGGTCAAACACAGACCCTCCATACCTGATAATGTCAAGCACTGGTAGGTATTCGAGGACAATGATAAGATCAAATGATTTATAGAAGTAGTTGGGGAGTTCACTAGCTCAACTATTGATCCAAAAGAGGAAAAAGAGGCAGATCAAGAACCAACTTCGTGGGAAGACACAATGGCTGGACAACAAATTCTGCAACTGGAAGGGAATATTATTCCTCGTGGGCTAGTCCTACTGGAAATATTATTTAATAAGAATGGTGTAGCCTCCAAACCAATGGCTCCGGAGATGGACGAACAAGTAGAAGAATGCAATATTAGCTCAGAAGATGAATCCCAGATGGTCAGACTATCAAAAGGAATCCCCTCACAATATAAACAAAGGTATTTAAATCTCTTCAAAATCTATAAGGATGTTTTTGCTTGGTCTTATGAGGATTTAAAATCATATGATACTAACATCATGCAGCATAAGATTCATTTAAAGAGTGGAATAAAACCATGCAAGCAGAAGCTCGGGCAGATTAATCCACTCTTACTCCCCTCTATTGAAAAATAAGTGAGGAAACTTCTACAGGCTAAAAGCATAGTACCTTTAAGGTACTCGTAGTGGGTGGCCAACCTAGTCCCAGTCCGAAAGAAAGAAAAAAAAAAAAAATAAGGTTGTGTAGATTTTCGTAGCCTTAATAGGGCATCTTTGAAAGACAATTACCCACTACTCAAGATGGATTACATATCATAGAAGGTGGTTGGATCAGTTAGAATGTCCACAATGGATGGGTTCTTTGGTTACAACCAAGTGGCAGTCCACCCTGATGATCAGAAGAAGACTACTTTCACCACCCCTTGGGGAACTTTCATGTATGCTCGCATGCCTTTCAGTAATATTAATGCAGGGGCCACCTTTCAGAGAGATGGATATAACTTTTGTAGGAGAGCAAGACAACTTCGTAGAGGTATATTTGGATGATATCACAGTCTTCTCTAAGACTGATGAAGAACACATCCTCTACTTGAAGCTCACCTTTGAGAAATGCAGGAGGTATCAACTATCTTTAAATCCCAAGAAGTTTCAGTTTGCCTTGAGTGAGGAGAAGCTACTAGGAAACATAGTAGCACAAGGAGTGAAAATTGATCCTAAGCGAGTCGAAGCTATCAGTGACATTCCTCTACCCAGAAATAAGAAAGAGGTCCAAGTCTTTTTTGGGAGAATCAACTTCTTGAAAAGGTTCATACCCAATTATGCTGAAATAGTGAAGGGTATTACAAAGGGGCTTCACTCAATGAACCTCTGACATATCACGTGTTTGTGGCATACTAAACAATGCCCCTAACTCAACTAAATATTGGAAAATACCTTCAAAAATCACATTATTTAACCCCCTACCAATACGAACCCGATACACCTTCCCAATTTAAAAAACCCCTACTTTCACAAGATATTGTAGGTATCCATTTTTTCATGAACATTTTTTGTACTCCTTTATATTTTTGCATTAACTTTGAGCTCCATTTTTTATGCCCGCTAATATAAAAACCATTTACCCCTATATATACCCCAATATATTATGTCATTTTTTCCTCAATATATATTCCCCAATATGAACCCACATGGTATGATATGGCTCCCCCAGTGAAGCCCCCATGATTATAGATATGTTAGAAAAGGAAAATGAAGTCAAATGGAGCCCTACCTCTCGAGATTCTTTTACTGTAATTAAAAAAGCTTTTGTTGAAGCGTCGTACTAGTCAACCCTGACTATTCAACACCTTTCCATATCTTTTCTTTTGCTTCTCCACATATTATTGCCGCAATCCTGCTACAAAAGAATAATGACGGTTATGAACAACCCATCGCCTTCTTCAGCCAAGTCCCGAGGGATGCTAATCTAAAATATAACATCCTAGAGAAACAAGCCTATGCTCTAGTCAAAGCTTTGAAGGCATTTCGAGTGTATGTGCTACAATAAAAAATCACAGCGTTTGTCCCAACGACAGTGGTCAAGGACATTCTTGTGCAAGGAGATAGTGAAGGAAAAAGGGGTAGGTGGATAGCAAAGATACAAG
This sequence comes from Pinus taeda, assembly GCA_000404065.3. Taxonomy (NCBI): domain Eukaryota; kingdom Viridiplantae; phylum Streptophyta; class Pinopsida; order Pinales; family Pinaceae; genus Pinus; species Pinus taeda. The sequence continues at coordinate 125,182 of APFE031268547.1, forward strand.
AATATGAGTTAGACATAAAGCCTACTAAGCTCATAAAAGGCTAGGGGTTGGCCAAGATTTTATCAGAATCTAACTGCCAAGCTTTCGGAATAAACCTGATAACAGAGGAAGGCAAAACAGAAGTTCAACTTAATGGGATTAAAACAACAAGGCAATATATATATGTTAAATATGAGGGATCACCCTGGTATAAGAATATCATCCATTATCTCTTATTCCCAAGGTACCCACAAGGGCTAGATAAATCCAAATACAGGATGTCGAGACTACAAGCTCAAAAGTATATCATATCCAATGGTCAAATCTACTGGAAAGACCCGGTGGGATTTTTGTTGTTATGTTTGGTAGAAGGTGAAACTCATAAAGTGATTGAGGAATTTCATGGAGGAGTTTGTGGAGGTCATTACAGCTAGAAAACCACAACTCAAAAAATCCTCAAGGCGGGATTCTATTGGCCTACGTTGTTTGGAAATGTGCATTTACAAGTCAGGTCATGTCAAAAGTGCCAAGTCTTTGTTGAGAGACAAAAACTTTCTCCTCTTCCCCTGATCCCAGTGCATGTGGAAGAACCCTTCAGATAGTGGGGACTAGACTTCATATGAGAGATAAACCCACCTTCCAGTGGCCAACATAAGTGGATATTAACAACCACGGATTATTTCACCAAGTGGGTAGAGGCCATCCCAGCCAGAAACACTACAGACTCAATGGAAATTAAGTTTATGGAGGAAAGCATATTATCGTGTTTTGGTTTCCTACCAAAATCATCACTAACAATGCTCAAGTCTTCAAGTTTGCAAAATTCATCAGCTTCTATCAGAAATTCAATATCATCATCGGTCACTGCACTACCTACTATCCTCAAGAAAATGGTTTAGCTGAATCCTCAAACAAAACTGTGGTGAGAGTGCTAAAGAAGACCATCACCGAAAATCAGAGGAATTGGGACACCCAATTGGAGTTTGCACTCTAGGCTAATCAAGTGACTCCTAAATGTTCCACTGGAAAATCGCTTTTCGATCTAGTGTATGGTAAGGTTGCAATCTTCCCAATCCAATTAGCAATGTGAGTGGCGAAGTTACTACAAGAAGTTGAGGAGAAGCCAAGTTCTTTGACACGAAGGATAAACCAACTGGTTGAGCTTCATGAAAATAGGGAACAGGTGGGGGCTAAATTGGCAAATTACCAACAGACGATGAAACCCCTGTTTGACAAAAAGGCCAAGGATCGACCTCTTCAACCAAGAGATTTAGTTCTCTAATGGGACATCCGATGGGAAGGAAAAGGTAAACACGAAAAATTTGATTCACTTTGGTTCGGCCAAATTTCATAAGAAAAAGGAAATAATACTTACCTACTCGAAAATATGGAAGGTGTCTCGTTGGAGCTGCCAGTGAATGGTTAGTTCCTCAAACTCTATTTCCAAAGTTAAAGGTACCTATCTTGCACTCATTATAAATACCGGTGTGTACATTGTAATTAACATATGAAATTTCCAGTTTTCTATTTAAAATTTCACTTTCACAAAATTTTCACTTTGTTTAAAAAGACTCCATGCCCAAAAAAGACAAGTTCACAGAATGCAGGTTCTTGACGCATTGCAATCCAATGCCTCGTTCCCAGGTGGAGCCAATGTTGTCACCTTCTGCAAAAAGAGTTCCAATTGTACAAAGAGGGAAAAATAACAGAGACGTTTGGAGCTAACCTCCAATGCCACAAAGCACTCAAAACTAAATCAAACCCTCTCCATTGGAAAGTGATCTGAAGCAGCTTTCCAACAGTATATAGAACTCCACATATGGACTCTAGAATCAAGAGTTAGAGCAAATTGAAGGTTACCTTTGAAAATCAAAAAACAAGAAGAAAATACCTAAGTGTAAAACCCTGGGTCTCGACATATCGGCAATCCCACAAATTGGAAGTCCCAACATACCGAAGGTCCCACACATCGGAGGTCTAGAGCGATATTGTCATATCGGTGATCAGGGGTCCATGGCACATAGTATATTGGCATATCGACGATCACACTCAAAGCAGCATGGCATATCAGCCCATCGCATGTCAGATACCCGATATATCGGAGGTCTTGTATTGGCAGGCTCACATATTGGCAAGGTGAAAGTAAACTTGTGATCAGTGATTGCCGATATCGGCGATCACATATCAGAGGTCCAATGTACAGTGAAATCGGTGATCGCAACAGTGCTGGGCATGTCGCAAATCTACAATCAGTGAGGTCTGTACACAGTGCAATCGACAATCGGTGACCAGGCCGTATCGCATATCGGCGATCGGTGTTTTCAAAAGTGTCAATCCTAATGGAATTGTTATGTGTGATATACAATAACGTTGTTAGTGTTAAAATGTCGGGAAAAGCCAAAAACGATTTACAAAGGATGTCAATGAAAAACCAAGGGCAGGCAGGCCTTTTGTCTCTCCTCTAGAGGGTCACATGGCGAAATATTATTGGTCTCGATAAATCCACGTGGCATCTGACATCACCATGACATGACAATACAGAGGACACGTGGCATGCAGATCTGGCATTTTTCAAGGGTCCAAAGGGGGCATATACGAGTGACACGTGTCACCACTCAGAAAGTGACATGTGTCACCACTCAGAAAGTGACACGTGGCAGAGTGATGATGTCATTAATCGGAGATCAGTGTGCATAGGATGAGGCATGTTGTTACATCAAAGTTGAAACCCCAATTGCGATCCGCCGATAAAGGGACTCCGATACAAGGGTTGGCCCGCAGTCACATAAAGAGTCAAGGAACCAAGGGCTAAGCACAAAGGATGATCGACGATCGCAAGTTTCAAGAGGATGCACCAAGGATGTTGATAAGAAATCGCCGATTTGCAGACCTCCGATATTTGGCCAAGCACCCGGTCATAGCCTTCGGTCATATGACGAAGAAATACCGAAATGGATCAAAGCAAAAGGGGCTTAAAGAGATCGACGTTCGCAGTTTTACAAAGCCTGTCCAATTTAAAGTTCTCGAACAGCCTGAGCTCCGATACAACTGTATCACTATTTCACGGGGCATGTATGGCTCCGATAGTGTTTCGTAGGAAGTCTAGAGGGACAGATGAGTTGGCAACAGTGTTCAGGTTGTGTCATGGCCTCTACTCAGAACCACTTTCGGGTTCCTGTAAGTGCAAAAGTGAAATTGTTGAGACCAAAAGCGATAGGGAACTAGCTGAGAGAGCATGAGGCATAATGTAGCAGAAGCGTGGTTGGACTAGAGACCAACAAAGAGAGTGGCGTGGAGATATTTTTATGGGACCACCATTTCAGTTCATTTGTTGATTTTGATTGCTATTGTTATTTTGTTTTATTTCCAAGAAAAGTACATTTCTGTTGTATTAATTGGGGGAGACAAAGACTACATGCTAAGACAGCTAGTCATGTCGACCGCTAGAAGCTCTGGCCTGAAATGTTTTGAACTAATTTCGGTGTTCTCCCTCTACTTATAAAAGGGAGGAAGAAAAAATTAGAAAATGTTCTAAATCCTAAAGATTAACTACATGTTATTTTTGAGATTGTATGACTTCAAGATTTGCATCTTTCAGAATATTAATGAAATGGTGGCGATTCCTACCTTTGAGTACTACAGTGTGTTACCTCTGTTCAAATTCCATTATGTTCATGTTTCTTGTCTAATTTCATGTAATTGTAGCTCTAGAAATGTTTCATATGTTCTTACAAATTCATTTGTGGTGACTCGTTAATGCATATAACTGTATGGATATTTGAGATTATAACTTTAAAATTGCGCTCCATGAATCATCGCATCCAATCCTCTTTCATCCACTATGTCTATCTTTAACTCAGATAAGTGTAGAATTCTTGATGTTTCAAGCTCTATATAATGAGTTATTCTATCTCCTTCTCTTCTTTCATTGCTCTGCCAAAGTTGATTAAAGTGTAGGTCCTCGAACTACTCGGTCTCCACTAGTTTATACATATATTTCTGTAAGTTGTATATGTGAAAGAGTACTAGAAATACATGACTTATGTCCTTAGATGAATGAACCAACCATTATTGTTTATTGTGTGTGTGTGTGTGTGTATATATATATATATATAGGTTCAAAATATATATGATGTTCCCAGTGTCCTAAGAAGCATATGAGATACACGAAAATCTAGATGTTCTAGGCATTGGGCTAGTAAGCAATCCAAGGCTATCTCTGGAAGCCACGACAATTCCCCAAGACTCTGGGTAGTTAAGCGGTCTGCATTTAATTCAAAATATCATATGATTTCAGAACAATGGTTGTTCAAGCTAACTTAGATATTCATAAACCATCTGGAAGGACTGGAAATGGTTTTAACTTTTATGGGAAGCCATTTACAAACTACCAAACCAAATAATTCTATGGCAAAATCCAGCCTAACTTGTTTCAATGGCACATTTGTCTCTGGAACTTTTGTGATTTCCAACTTCCACGGTAAGAATTATCTGATAATGTTGTTCCGGCAATACCTGAGTGTGATAATTCTTTATCAAGGTGTCTCCAACGGTGTCATAATACCTGGAAGTCCCTTTCTCCTTTAAAGACTGCAGCACTTGGATGGTTGGCTCTTCATAATAGTTTGGCAGTAAAGGATCAACCAAATTGCATTGGGCTAACAATTAACGGTTGGGTAGTTTGGCACAAGCCCAGAATGGCTAAGCATATATTTTGGAATTGTAAGGTTAGAAAACATTGGGCTTGTCTTGATATCGAGAATAACATGTTTATGTCTCCTCTACATTGGAAGGTGCTGTATTTGGAGACGAACACATGATTCAAAAGGTAGTTAGGACTATGCAGGATGTTATCCCACTAGCAGGGATTTCTTTCTTATAAAAACAATGTCACCGAACAACTTTGCATGCAGTGAACAGTTCAATCAATTTGGAGGAAATTTATGTATTAGATCAGATTTGGCTATCCAACTATGAGCATGGACTGCCATTCTCAGGAAAGATCTGTAGATAGCCTTCAAGTTGGAGCTAGCTCTCCTTGCTTAAGCAAGGGGACTCTTTTCCTGCTGTTCTTTGGATTTACATGTATCTTGATATATAAAAGGAAAAGTATCATATTGACTTCTTTTGGAAACAATGTCGTCGAACAACTTTGCAAGCAGTGAACATTTCAATCGATTCAGAGGAAATTTATGCATTTAGATCAGATTTGGCTATCCAACTAATGGACTACCATTCTCAGGAAAGATTTAGATAGTCTTCAAGTTGGAGCTAGATCTCCTTGCTTAAGAAAGGGGACTCTTTTCCTACTGTTCTTTGGATTTACATGTATCTTGATATATAAAAGGACAAAGTATCATATTGACTTCTAGTTAAACTGATTTAGCTGTTAGACATGTGTTAAGTCCTTTTCATTACAGAGGAAACCGAGTCTGTGCAGTGAAGCACCTTCCCTCTCTTGCACATGCAAAAGCTCTACACCTTCCCGAGTTTTGAACCTCCAAAATGTAGGCAAATGACGCATTGTGAGAACATAAACTCCCATAGAAGCTATGTTGCTTACATTTTTTGTAACACACTAATCAACATCAGCAGCACAAAATATAAAACATATAAATGTGTTGAGTGCAATCATAACTCAAAAGGAGAAGCTATCATTGTACCTGCTATTATTTGGGAAAGTTTCTCACCCAAGCGAAAGACCTTAGACAACCTATGCTTTTACAAAATATTCAATGTAACAATAGCAAACTAACATATTAACAGAGTGGAAACAATTTGATTGATGGTAATCATGTCAAAAGGGCCTACGATCAGCCTCTTAGAGCGTTTTTGCACAATTTCTACCTTTCTAGAATCTAACCTTTGACCTTTGATGGAACTCGTATTAGAGAAAAAATTGCAAGCCTGTGCTCAATATTGTCCATAGTCAAAGGTCAGTTTTTATAGAATGTTGTAAATACATCCATTTAAAGTTACATTAAAAAGTGCATTCTGTTCTTGCTCTGTTTTATATTGTATTCAAACAAAATGGCAAGTTGACATGATATCGTAATATAAATATTCTAGTAGTAAATGTTTATAGATTGACGAGCAATACGCTCATGAAATAAAAATCATCAAAATCAATAAGCTATAAAGATGCAATGTTATCCATAAACTATGTTCATGATGCTCCATCAAGCTCATTAAACTATTTAAAGGAACAACTCGAATTAATGTGCTAACCTGTTAACAAGGGTGTCTACCGGATCTCAAACTTCAAATGTCCAAAATAGGCAAAGTTCTTCGATTCTTCATTATGAGATGTTCCCAACTTCCAAGTTCCATCATGGATTGCACAGGATCTCTATGTCCACAGCCTTCAAAAATCATATTTTGGACAGGTTATAGAAAATTTTCTAGGATTTTATAAAATTAGAAAGCTTGTAACATTGTTGTTCACTTGTTGAGATAATCATGGCAATTGTAGGCACTATGACACTATTTTATTCTTTAATATCTGTATTTTTCTTTTGCGCTCGCAGGTGGAGATGCCTTGGGCACACCCAAGATATATTACACAGGGTTTATTTATTAGTACCATTAAGAACATGTACATTATTTGTGGAAAGTAATATATCTCTTTCTTTCATTCAGTAGCGTCATCCCTATTACAAAAATGTCATCCACAGTGAATGCATCCATTCTTCATGGTTTCCACCTAGTGACTCAGTCCAATAAACCCATGCTAAATTTCCAATCATTCAGCTTTTCCAGAAACAACCATGGCCAGCCATTGACTAGGTGAGATTATGACTATGGTTTGTTTCAGGAATCATTACCAAGAAGAAAGCTAAACATTCTAGGTTTTCAGCCTTTTACAGTTTTTCATTACTAGAATATGGCCAAGCAATCTTTGCCAAAATTGCAATTTTGTGGTGAACTTAAATTGCAATTTTGTAATGAACTTAAATTGCAAATTTGTAGTGAACTTAATGTTTTTAATGCAGATATGGGTTCAGCACCTTCAAATACACCTGCTGCAACCAGATTGTGCATGTTCACATATGAACTCTGTAATTTTATCAAATCCAAAATAATTCTTAGTCAGATTTCAGCCCGAAGATACTAATTTCAATTTCCGTTATTTTTAGCCACCGGAAAAGAGCCAATTCATAGCTCTTACCAATAATCTCCACAAGAACACTGCCCATCCTTGAAATGATGGAAACGTTTCGTGTCTCGCACAATTATTTCACGTCCAACAATCTTAGAGATGACTTTAGTGGCAGAGTGGCAGTCACCACACACTCGAAGGTTCTTAACAATCCGGATAGGTGTCCCAGTGGGTGTGTTGATCAGACCAAATGCAATTGCTAGCTTCTCACTGTGGTAGTAGAGCAAACGCTCCTTCTTCTCATCCGCAATGTCATGCAGTACAAAGTCTCCGTCGGGTACATACCCTGACTCTTTCATTCCCATGGATAATTTTTTCAACAAAGAATGAATTTTTGGTGTTTGTGGGTGTGATCTGTCCCCTGTAAGAAAAACATTTACCTTGTTATTGACCTCAATCCAGCTTTGCCCTGGAGTCTTTATTACTTTCCTCTCTGCCATCAATTTTCTAACTTTTTCTTTGTCATCCCATCTGTTAGCCTCTGCGTAAATGTTCGATAGCAGCACATAATGTGAAGAATTGTTAGGGTCGATGTCCACAAGATGTTTTGCCACGCGTTCACCAAGTTTCATATTCTTATGAACTCTAGAAGCACCAAGCAAAGAAACCCAAATAGCAGCATCAGGTTTTACGGGCATTTTCATGATGAAATCTTCCGCCTCATCCAGGCGCCCCGCACGGCCAAGTAAATCGACAATGCAGCAATAATGATCCACCGAAGGTGTGATGTTGTAAAGTTGACTCATAGAATCAAAGTAACGTAGACCATCGTCCACTAGGCCTGCATGGCAACATGCTGACAAAACTCCAACAAAGGTAATATTGTTAGGCTTTGCATCAGTCTGCTGCATTTTTTGAAAGAGTTTGAGCGCCTCCTTGCCATCCCCATTTATGGCATATCCTACAATCATAGCTGTCCATGAGACAACATTCCGTTCAAGCATCTGGTCAAATATTTGGCGTGCATCTTGTATACTCCCACATTTGCCATACATGTCTACAAGAGCACTCCCCACAAAGACACGAGACTCAACTCCACTCCTGATTATGTCTTCATGGATACACTTACCTCGTTGAAGTGCCGCAGAGTTTGCACATGCAGGAAGAATGCTAGAAAAAGTGGTAGGATTCGGCTTCACCCCTGCCTGATGCATTTTTTTGTAGAGACTATAAGCCTCATCAAAAAACCCATTCTGTGCATATGCTGAGATCATTGTATTCCACGATATCACATCCCTGCTGGGTGCTTTTTCAAAAAGCTTCAAAGCCTCACCAACATTCCCACCCTGCGAATACCCAGCAATCATAGAGTTCCATGACACTACAGTCCGCTCCGGCATTTCCTCAAACAGCTTCCGAGCCTCATCAAGAAGCCCATTCTGTGTGTATCCTACAATCATCGCATTCCATGATACAGCATTCCTCTCTGGCATTTTATCAAACAACTCTCGGGCTTGATTCACCTGTCCATTCTGTGCATACCCTGCAACCATAGCAGTCCATGAAACCACATTCCGTTCAGGCATTTTGTCAAACACTTTGCGGGCATTCTCAATACTTCCACATTTAACATACATATCCACAAGCCCACTCCCCAGAAACACATTACTCTCCAACCCTCTTCGTTTAATGTCTTTATGAACCTTCTTTCCCAGTTCCAGCGATGCCAAGCGTGCACAAGCCGGCAAAATGCTGGCAAAAGTGAACTTATCAGGCCTAAGTCCCGTTCCCTGCAATTCATAATACAGTTTCAAGGCCTCATCTGGAAACCCCTGCTTCGTATAACCTGCAATCATTGCAGTCCATGAAACCGGAGTCCGCTTTGGCATCTCGTCCAGCACTCTGCGAGCTTCCTCCAGGCTTCCGCACTTGGAATACATGACAACAAGCTTTGTACTCAAATACATATCCAGTTTGAACCCATTCTCAATCATATGATTGTGCACTGCTTTTCCTTCTTCTAGAGCTTTGGCGTCCACGCAGCACTGCAATATAGAGGCATAGGTTGAGACGTCTGCTCGAATGCCTTGATCTTCCATTACTTTCAGCATGCCTACCGCTTTGCTCAGCTGGCCTTCCTTACACATAGTTTTCATGTTTTCAAATATTGCCACAGATCCCTTGGCATTGGATCCTTCTACTATTACAGGGCAAGCCACAAACCCCGCCTTGATGTTGCTATTGGGATTGACATTACATTCTTTTTCTGTCACAACAGGAGCGACAGCTCTAACCTTGATGTTGGTATTGGGATTGACATGCCATTCTTTTTCTGTTACAGCACGAACGATAGATCTAGCCTTGACGTTGATTTTGGAGAAGGCACTGGTATTTTGCTGAGGGTTGATATCGGAGTTAGGACTGTTCTTGGGTTTGGCCTTAATTTGGGTTTTAGCACTAAGGATGGAATTGGTATTGAGTTTTGTCTTAGTTTTAGTTTCAGTCACCACTGTGAGGCTGGAACTGAAGCCGCGTTTAGTTAAAAAGTCCATGGTTTTCTTTCGTGCCATGCCTGGTCTGTTGATCAATTTGACTCTGCCCTCTTATAATACGAATATATATATAATTTTCCTCGAGTTTGATTGTTCTCGAACGCTGTGCAATGGTCTCTGCTCTCATATTCTATTTATGACTCCCTCTCTCCGCGTTAGGGTTCAGGGTTCGCCCTTTTCAAATGTCTTTGGTAATGAAAATATAGAATTGATTTTATAAGAGGAACAGTTGCGTCAAAAATAAAGCATTTTATGCTCCCGAAAAGGGTTCACGGTTTGCTTTTGTTAATTGTTGCGGGTCATGAAGATATCACATTATTAAAAAAAAAACATTTTTGTGTTTAAGATATTATTATATCTAATGTCTATTTTTTTTTCTACCAGTGGAGTTTGGTGGGAATGGACATTAAATCAAACGAAAGGCAGATGCAGACATGGCTAACGGAAGCTCCACAACTTCTCAGATTTGGTGTATATGAAATGGCGGGGGCCGGAAGGACAATTTGCTCAAACCGGTGTACAACTTCTACAAGGTGTCTACAACGTGAGTGACGTCTTTTATGTTATGATTTGGGTAACAGTCTCTCCAGACTTTAACTTTAAAAGTTCGACCTTGCAGGGTTGTATTGCCGAGGTAATCAATCTAAACCTCTCAAGAACTTCTGATATTGATAACTGGAAAATGTACTTGTCTGCAAGTCTAAAGAACATGCAATTCTTTTGATATTGGACGGGATGTGGACTGCTCTAAATTTCCAAGATTTAGGTGCTGCATGTGGGAGTTATAAATGTAGCGGAGTAGTATCACGCAGCAGAGATTTAGCGTTAATAGGGGCAGACAATTCCATAGAAATAGAACCCTTGTGGAGGGACGAAGGGTGGGCATTGCTTGAGAGAGTAGCTTTTAAAGGCGGCCATGCTACAGAGGATTTGAAGGAGCGTGCCAGAAAAATCTGAGACAAGTGCAAAGGTTTGCCCTCGGCGATAACCTTAAATGGCCGCAACGAGGGAGAAAACAACAGTAGTAGATGGATGGAATTCTTGTTTGTCTCATGAAAAATGCAAAACCATCTTTTCCAGATACACATCCAGTGTTGACCAACCATTGTACAGATAAGATGGATAAAATAATTATATTAGATAACATAACATAATTATATTTATGTCAAACTAATGACCACTTTGTCAAAGGATTGTTGAGTACAATGATGTCTATAATGACCACTTTGTCAAAGGATTGTTGAGTACAATGATGTCTATACAAAGCCAAAGAACCAAATGGTCTCCTATAAAAGATACAATGCATGAAGTAAATCAACATCTGGCCTTAGCCTAGAAGATCCAGGAGCTAATAACTTTGAGGATCATACCCATCTCTCCTAACATCCGAGGCTGAATGAATAACACTGAAGAAACTCAACTAACTCTATTGACCCAATGAAAAGTCGGTGGCAAGTGCACACTGCCCACTAAATCATTTCCAGGGGGGTTCGCGCGTAGCTGAATGCTGGAGGACCTAGTCTGTCTCCCAGGAATGGATTTGAGATGGATCTGCTACTGAGATCTGGTGTGGCAAGGTGAGGTCCCACATATCCTCACTGATCTGGAGTCTGTATACGTACTGGTATCAATCGATTTCTTGGTGCCCCTGTCTGAAGGTAGTACCTTGAAAAATGTCATGATCCTCTGTGTGGGGTCTGGTTTGCTGGGAGGCTGAAGAATATGCGCTCGGTGGACCTGTCCAAAACTCCAAACTTGCAGAATTTTCTTGACTGTTCTATGCATCCAGAGAATAATCTAATTGGTGTGGAGAAATTGCTGTTCATGTGGATTGCCAAAGGGTTTGTTAAGACCAAATTGGTGTTTAGGGGGATTGCCAAAGGGTTTATTAAGACCAAACAGGCCACTTATTCAACAGACATGCAACTCAGAGCAGGTATATAAAGCTTCTCATAGATCCTGGTTTGTTTCAGAGTGTTAATTTTGAAAAGCAGAACATGGACATAATTGTACTCAAACCTGTGAATGTCTGGAAAGGTAGGCATATAACAGTGCATGACGTTATTCGGGATATGGCAATCTACATTGCAGGGGAGGAGGTAAAAAGGCAACCTATTCAATGGGCATGCATCTCGAGAACAGGTATGTAAAGCTTGTCATAGATCGTGGTTTGTTTCAGAGTGTTAGTTTTGAAAAGCAGGGCATGGACATAATTGTCTGCAAACCTGTGAATCTCTAGAAAGAGAGGTATATAACAGTGCACGATGTTATTCGGGATATAGCAATCTACATTGGGGAGGAGGGGGAAATTATTTATGTCGTTCAGGTCAACACCTTCAAGATTTTCCACACAATCAGACACAAGCCAATTGCAAAAGAACATTACTCTACCGTAATAAAGTTAAACCTCTGCCAAACGAATTCCTATGCCCAAAATTGTGTGACTTTACTTTTATCTAGCAATCCATCATCTTGGAATGTTTCTGAAAGCTTGCTGATCAACCTCACCTCTTTGAGGGTTTTAGAGTCTCTCCCAACCCCATATAGAGTCAGTGTCAACATATCTAGCATAACTTGCATTACTCGGGTTTCTTGATTTGAGTGAGACTGACATCGAGTAATTGGCTGAAGGCCTAGGAAAGCTTACACAACTCCATTATCTTGATTTAGATTGTTGTATGCAGTTGGTATTACTTCCATATAGCAGAGGAAAGCTTAAACAGCTCCAATATATGGATTCATGGAATTGCACCCAATTAGCATTGCCACCCTAACTGTCTCTTATCACTTCATTGAGAAGACTATATGTGTGGATTGGTTTAAATATTAGTTCTTTAATAATGGGAACCTGGTCAGAAATGAAGCATTTACTATTATCATATGATAAGAATAAATGATCTTCCCCAAGAGATACAGATTATGAAGAAGCTGCAGAGCTTCACGTTCTACCATGGAGCCATAAATTACTAAATTGCTGCAAGGTGAAGGATTTGGGCATAGGTAAATTTGCCAAATTGGATATATGAGTTCAACATCTTGAGAGGTTAGAATTGTTTGATGTTATGAAGAGGAGGAGCTTCCTTCATTGGAAAGGCTGCCAAATTTGAAATTCCGAAATTACTGAATTGCTGCAAGGTCAAGGATTTGCGAATAGAAGTTCCAAAGATCCAAGTGGATTTCCAATGTTAGAGATGTTGGTTTTGGAACACTCGAATAACATGACCATCATGTGAGTGAGGTGTGTTGAAAGAAGGAACGCTTCCCTGACTTTGTGTTTTAAGATTTGAAATTGTCCATGGTTACAGAGAAGTTACCTAATTTAATAACGTTATATGCCCAGGAAAGATGGTGGGAAATATAATTTGGAAGGATGTATCTAAAATCAAGAAAAGGAGATTTGAAATTGTCCATGGTTACAGAGAAGTTCCCTAGTTTAAGAACATTATATGCCCAGGAAAGATGGTGGGAATATAATTTGGAAGGATGTATTTAAATTCAAGAAATGGTATATTGAGAATGTATGAGAGGAATGTAAGCATATGAGAAGTCAAAAATAAAAGAGTCTTAAAATTATTTAAGACAACTGTAGTTTTTCTGTATGTAAATAATTATTTGAGATATCAAAATGCATTAAGATCTTACATATTTCCTTGGTGATATATTTTAATTTAAATATGTTTCTCCTATCTGAATTTAGGAATTTAAATTTGTGTATAGGAATAATTTTAAATATCTCATAGTAAATATTTTCCTGAGTTTTTTTATTTAATTATTTGTATTAAGATTTTTTTATATATTAAACAATGATGATGTTTACTTTTACGAAAGATATTTGTATATTAATTAAAAAAAATATAAATTTATAAACATTAATATTCTAATTTATTTAATTTTTCATCTGTGAAGTTTTAAAAATTTAAATTTTTTAAAAAAATTTTCAAAAAGATAAGAAAAAGCTTCCATAGTGAAAAAAAAAAATTCCTGAATAATTCATAAATTTTAAATAAAGATAAATTTAAACTAATTTTTAATCTATTTAATTATCGTTTAAGCTGAATAATATTAAATGCTCAACTTAAAATTATTATTCAATTAAGTTAAGGAAAATAATATTTTTCATTTTAACTTTTTATCTAAATTTTATTGGCAAGATTGGATTACATATAAAGCCGTTATATCTAATTTTAAAAAAAGATTTTTAATAAAATCAAATTCCATTAACTCATTTTTAACTTCTTTTATGAAAAACTAACAACTAATTTTAATGGATGTTGATGATAGTTATTGTATCTATAATATTAAGTAACCACCATCTTAACTTTTTGGAATTACTGAAATGATTAAGAACATATAAAGAATATATAATGTCATAAGCATAGATCATCTCTTTGGTTTAATCTAATAATGGTTAGTTTTAATGGATGTTGATGATAATTATTGTATTTATAATAATAAGTAACCACCCTCTTAACTTTTTGGAATTATTGAAATGATTGAGAACATGTAAATAATATATAATGTCATAAGCATAGATCATCTCTTTGGTTTAATCTAATAATGGTTTACTAATTTGAGTAAGATTTCATTCCTCTCGTGTTATCATACCCAATTGCTTCAACATTAGCTAACTTTGTGCAATTAACCTAATACTATGGTTTAAATTTATTATCATCAAATTAATAAAATATTATTACTAGCTTTTATCTTAACTCACCTTGCCTAGGAAAATATTACATAGACATTTTATCCTTAAGTCCAAGGTGTAATGTCATATGAACTTATGAATAACTTGCTTCCTAAATTTAATTTACTTAACCTTTAATCCTTGATAATAACATAATTTTAACCAATTAATATGTTAGGCTTAATTAGTGTACCACGCATTATTTATAACATGTAAAGACTAGTGTAATTAAGACACAAATTGACCATTTACATTCTAATTATATAACTTTCTTGGACTTTCAATTATTGTTTTTGGCATGTAATTATTCTCTTGCCATACTAGTTTAATTAAGACACAAATTGACCATTTACTTTCTAATTATATAACTTTCTTGGACTTCCAATTATTGTTTTTGGCATGTAATTATTCTCTTGCACACATACACCGGGTTTGACATGTATCTTATATGGAAATAATAATACATACACATACAAGTATATATTTGTTGAAGATATCAGGAAGAGATTAAAACACAAATATATTCAGTAACAATGGTCTCCGTAACATGGGGGCAACTCAATTGGTAATTGTCGTGTTATAAGGTATTGTGTAAACCATGAGATTTAAAGTTCAATTACCAACCTAGGGCTCACCTTCTCAATAAAGCATCAAATTTTCCATCAATCATTGTGTAAACCATGAGATTTTGTTCCATTACCAATCTAGGGCTCGCCTTCTCAATAAAGCATCAAATTTTCCATCAATCAATTTGCATCTTTCATTGCCTAAACTTTCAAGATAGTTTCACATGCAAACCAATATTTCTTTCGATCTCCATGCCATCATTGCCTTCTCTATTGGATCTTTTAATGAACAAGCCAATCTAAGAAGTATGGATGACATTGTTAGAATAGGTACTCACAAACTTCTATTAGTTAACACGTTTTTGTTTCAAACATTGTTTTGTCCCCAATAAGATTATATATTGTTTATTGTGGTTTCCAAATCACACAAGGATATCCATTTGTAAAATAATATTGCAGAACCATTACAACTTAAGATGGATAGTTTATCAATGATAACAAGCCAATGATTTTTTCATTTGTTGGATGTTATGAAACCAGCTCACAAAAAGATAGAAAAGAGAGATCAACACCTTCAAAATAAGCCTCTTCGAGGGGGCAACCTCCTTTACATTACACAAATGAACAATTTTTGGATGATACAAATGGAAAGACCTCCTTTCTATATATAGGAGTCTAAGGGGTCATAATGGAATCAGAGCCGACATAACAATAATAATGGAAGGGCACAACAATAACAATAGCGAGCTTCTATGGGGCACAATAATAATAATATGGGGACTACATGGGCACAACAATATAATAAGGGGGTTTCACTGAGAACAATAAGGGGTTACACTAGTAGTACAGGGACTTAACATGCCCCTCTCCTTCAAAAAGTGTTTTTCTCAACGTTTGAGTAGTTATGGATGCTTTTGTATAAAACTTTCGTCCTCCCATGTGGAATATTAAGCGGGTAAGTTCTTTCACTTGATGAGATACTGTGAAATTGATCGATTTTGTAGTTGTGGGGTTCTTGTTTCCATGATTGCTTCAGGTTTCAATATGATATATGACTTTTCCTTCCTCGTCAAGTTCCAACAATATTGTTTGAACTGGGAGCTTGTCACTTATAAACTTCTTTAAGCATGAAATATGGAAAACTGGGGGCACTAGAGAAGATGCAGGAAGCTCCAATTTGTATGCCACAGTACCAATCTTTTGCAGCGCCTTGTAAGGACCATAGTACTTTGGTGATAATTGATTATCCTTCTTAGCTTGCTTGAGGGACATATGTTTGTATGGTTGTATTTGTAAAAATACCCAGTCATATATATCAAAACTTCTTCCACTGTGATGTTGATCTCCTTGTTGTTTTGTTCGATTCTGTGCCAAAGTGAGGTTATCCTTTAAGAGTTGGAAAACTTGTTGTTGTTGAGGGTCTACCTTAACACCTTCATGAGATACGATATCAGCCATGTATACCACCTCTTTTGCTCCAAAGAAACATTTGGAGGTTTTTGCATAATTGTTTCTCGTCCAATAGTTTGAGCACTCTATCAACATGTTGAACATGATCCTTGCAAGACATGTTGTAGATTAGTATATCATCAAAAGATACTAACAAAAATTTTCAATGGTTGGCTTTGAAAACGGAATTCATAAAACCTTAGAATGCAGAAGGTGCATTGGTAAGGCCAAAAGGCATGACCAAAAATTCATAATGACCCTCATGAGTTCTAAATGTTGTTTTTGGAATGTCTTCAATCTTCATTCTGATTTGATGATATCCTGCATAAAGTTCCAACTTGCTCAAGTAAATTTCTCCATGCAATTCATCCAATAATTCATCAATGAGAGGAATGTGAAATTTATCTTTAATAGTGAGCTTGTTGAGCTCTCTATAATCCAGACACATGCACCATGATCCATTCTTCTTGTGCGCCAATACTACTGGAGCAAAGAAAGAACTTTGACTAGGTTGAATTATACCAGCCTCTAGTATTTCTATAACCATACGTTCAATTTCACTCTTTTGTGCAAAGGGATATTTGTAAGGCTTGATGTTTGGAGGAACACTTCCTGGAAAATGAATTACATGATCATAATCATAAATAGGTGGGATGCCTTTGGGAGTCTCCAAAACCTTGGAATGATTGTCCAAGACTTTTTTGATATCTAGAGAAATAGATGATTTCGACATGGGAACCTCTAGAGGACATAATTGTGCAATTACGCCATGTTGTTCTTCCTTTAGAAGCTTTGTCATGCCGTTAGAGTTAATTATCTTTCCCAGTTTCCCCAAAGATTGTATCCATTGGACTCCTAGTACAACGTCAACACCACCCATTGGAATGGAAAGCATTGGACTATTCAAAACATATTCTCCCATGGATAGCTTGATATCGTGGCACTTTCCAAAGCAATTTATGGTTCCTCCACTTGCAACTGTCACTTGACACTTTGGTGCTAGATATAGGAAGCAATTCAATTCCTTGGCTATCTTACAATGAATAAAATTATGGATACTACCCGAATCAATCAACACTATTACTTTTTTCTTTCTGATATGTCCTTCTATCTTTATAGTTTGAGGAGTGGTAATTCCGGCCAATGCATTACAAGATATGGTCGGATTCATTTCTTCTTTCTCTGGGGTTGGTTCCTGGTGAGTATCCTTTTCTTTTGATGTTTCTTGATCCTTTTCTTCCTAATATTTCACTGCTTGAACCTTCTTCTTCTTGATATGTCCTTCTATCTTAAGAGTTTGAGGAGTCGTAATTCTTGCCAATGCAGTACAAGATATGGTCGGATTCATTTATTCTTTCTCTAGGGTTGGTTCCCAGTGTATATCCTCTTCTTTTGACATTTCTTAATCCTTTTCTTCCTCCTCTTCACAATCTATGTAAAATAATTTCTTCTCAACACACTTATGACCTTTAATGTATTTGTTATCACGATTGTAACAAAGCCCTTTTGCTCCTTTTTCTTCCAATTTTTGTGGTGTCAACCTTGTAGGTTGTGGAAGGCTAGGAGAAACAACACTTCCATCTTTATAGTTGTGAGGGGTAGACTTCTTTGCTGCCATAATTTTTCTTTCCACTTTTTTTGCCAACCTGTATGCCTTCTCCAATGAATCAGGTTCCCAAAGGCGAACCTCATGTTGGATGTTATCTTTTAAAGTCCCTATGAAGACATCAGTCCTCTGCTTTTCTGAAATATCATTTACCCTTATATTCATTTTTTGAAACTCCTCAATGTGCTCTTCCATTGAACCCTTTTGTTTGAGATTTATCATTTGGCTAAAGAAGGTGTTGCTCTTTGTATCCTCATAATGTGCTATCATTTCCTCCGTGAAAATTGACCATGTGACAAGTGATTTATGAGAACAAAGCCCTTTAGACCATAAAAATTGATTCAGTTCTAAATATGAAGATGAAATACGTATCTTTTGTAATAGTTGCACCTCATGTAGATCAAAATATTGTTCCATCTATAGTATCCAATTCACCAGATCTTTGAATCAAACTTCCTTGTATCGCTTTTTCTTGATTTTAGGAGCTCAATATTGAAAGGACAGTAACCCTGTAATTTCAGATCTTTAATTTCTGAAATATTTGCCTATGATAGCCCTCTGAGTCCTCTTTCTAACCCCGCAAGTTTGATCACAATTGGATTCCCAAAGAAAGAGTTATGCCCAATCTCCCGCGATGACCTGATTATAGACTGGTTCAATAGAGATAAATTGTGCGACGTGCCACGTATCATTGTTTCGACCTTAGGTTCTGAAACTGATACCCAACAAAATACAGTTTGTATTCTTTCTGTCACCTTTTACGAAATTTGAATCAGATGTTGCGAGAGAGAGTTATGATGCTTTTCTCGAGGTCGCATGTTTGGGATGTAATTCGGGAGCCTACAAAAACCCTAAATGTCTTGGATTGTATCTCCGAAAATATAGCGAAACAAGATCTGAAATTCGGACCCAAGGTTCAGCAAGATTTTGTCTCAAATGGGTTTTGTTTTTAGCATCTGAAACATCGCAGAAAAAACGTTATAGTGAAAATTCCACGATGACCTGTTTGGAGCAGCGAAACCCTAGAATCCAAAGCTGTGATACCAAATGTTATGAAACCAGCTCACAAAAATATAAAAAAGAGAGATCAACGCCTTCAAAATAAGCCTCTTCGAGGGGGAAACCTCCTTTACAGTACACAAATGAACAATTCTTGGATGATACAAACGCCAAGATCTCCTTTCTATATATAGGAATATAAGGGGTCATAATGGAATCAGAGCTGACATAACAATAATAATGTAAGGACACAACAATAACAATAGTGGGCTTCTATGAGGCACAATAATAACAATATGGGGACTACATGGGCACAACAATATAATAAGGGGGTTTCACTAATAAGGGGTTACACTAGTCGTATATGGACCTAACATTGGAGCTTTGAATCAATTAACACCCATTACATTCAAATCTCCATATTTCTCAATCTCATCATTACCCGATTAGAGCCAAGCTTGAGAACTCATCTAAAAAATTATTTTTATTCTTACGGGTTTGTTGAAGCTCTTCCCACAATTAACACTACCCAATAGCTTTCTTTATATTTCTCATTGAATTGGTTATCAAAGTGGACAAGAGGCATTTCTCTACTTTGAACATTCTCTATGCATCCATTTATAGCCTTGGTTCCAAGGCATATCATCCATTCCTTCTCTTATGTCAACAAATTCTCCACTCCCTTTAGGTCACATATTAGTTATGTGATGGCTTTCTCTTGTCAACTTCCCTTTTACATGGGTGTGTTTTTCTTGTCAACATTCTTTTCTTCATTGTGTTTCATGTCTTAAGGCTTGCTCCAACAACTTCACAAATTCCTTTCATTTTTACTTTATTTATCTACATCAATTTCATATCCTAAAAGGTTGTATATTCCTAAAAATATTACTTGTACTACAACTAGATGAACAACTAAATAATATTTTGAAGAAAAATCCAACAAATGGTTTGGCCTTAAAAAAGAAACACAAGAATAATGTACAAGGCCGTCATTATTTTATAAATAGTTATTTTAGCTTTTATTCGCATAGCAACGACTCTAATTTAGATTGTCTTCCCATATGCATTTTGTCTTATTATTGAAAATATAATATATAAAATGTTAGTAATGAAATCTCTTATTATCACCACAAATCAAGGAGGTATCTATGCCATATAGATTCCTCTCCAACCATTTTAAGCATCACATGGTGTTCAAAATACCTTTAATTCTCATCACTGGATATAAAATACTTAAACGTGCATTACCATTATGTAATAAATGGCATACTAAAATAATGAAGTCATTATGTCATAGTAATTATGAATGATGGTGTATGTGACCAGGCATTCCTCTTTATCAAAGGATGTGACTTACTACTCATGTATTTATACATGTTATTTTAATTCAATGTAAGCATCCATCATTTACTGCTTCAATATAATTTATATTTGTGTGTATTTCGTGCCACTTTAGTGTGCTTTATATGCAATTAGAGTCATTATGTTATCATTCCCTAATGTCATGTGGCTAAGATTGTTAAACACGCAAACAACAATCACAGTTCGTGGCCCAATTCTTTATTTTCAAAGAAAAGTCAGTGGATATTTCAAGGAAGAATAATATTAGATAGTTGTCACACATAGACAAGTCAAAAAGAGGCAATCCACCAATTATCCATCTCATTCAGTGCTACCAAATCACATTGAATTAAATTCCCTTACATCGTCAACTCAATGAAGAGATTGGTGATGTCAACCAGAAATGCTAAATACCATAGTGAAAAGTAAATATTCACTCAAGGAGGGATAGGAATTTCATTACAATGACTTCTATTTTTCAAAGCCTTTTCATAAGTTATAAGGAATCATATGTATCCGACTTGAGCACTATTATCCACACCACCAATAAAAGATGACCTTTTGAAACACCTCAACTATATTAAATAAAGTGACATGAAAAAAAAACAATCGTCCTTACTAAAATTCATGATATGAATTTGTCAAGGCCTTTGACATATATAATGCTACCTCATTAACCTTGTGGTTAGAATGTAGTATTCACTTGATTTTCAATAAAATATATAGACCTCTACTTATTATATGACATAAGGTGAAGTCGTAATAGGCCTCGATCTAGAGAGGGATTAGCTAGACCAACCTTCTCTAATCACATCACTCTCATAGGATTGTAGGGTCAAAACTAATACATGCATGTGCCTTTGCCCTTGATTGGGGAGGTTCTTGGATTCTAAAGTAGTTGTGCCTAAATGTGAACATGTTAGTTTATTATTTGGAGGTATGTCAAAAAAGGGTAACCCAACTTTAGAGATTGGGCTAAGGCACTCATCAAAAATGCAAAAAAAAAACCAGAAAAAATAGAGAGAGAAAACACACACACTATTTAGAATTAAAACCATTATGACTTTTGAATTATTCATTGTATATTAAAGTAGAATTAAAAATTTCCATATTAAAATGTTTCATAATATTCATTATTTAGGGAAATATACGTATACAATAAGGTTTAAAAAAAAATAGTATATCCATAAATTTTGAGAAGTTGCCAATTGCCAATTGCTTTAAGGATGAAGTTTTATGAAAAAACTAAACCTCTGTAACTCCCAAATTATTTGAAAATTATAAAGTATATGCGTTTAAGCTAATGAGAAAGTACAACCTGAATGATATAAAGAAACCGTATATATTATTAAGTATTTTTTCAAACTTTGGGAAACCCTACATCCCATTCAAAGTTATAGAGCTTTATTAAATCCATCAACATCCACTTTTGTATAATATTGCCTCAATTTGAAAGTGTTAAGGATGAAGTGAATATTTAGGGACTTGTACTTTTTATGTCCACTTAATTCCTATATTATTAATGTAATAATATCAAAAGTGCAAAGTATGAACAAAGAAGTAAAAACAGCCCTATAACCATTGTACCAATTACATAACTATGGAAATTTGTGAGTGATTTAAAAAAGAATTAAACAACTTAAAAAAAAATGATTTTCAAGTAGATGATTTATGGAAGAAAACTAATTAGTCTCCCATATACTCAATCATATTATAGGAAAAATGAAGCTCAAAGAGAAAAAATAAAGATCTTGAAGATAAAAAATAAGACTTTCAATAGGAAGTGCATAGCCTTTAATATAAATTGAAAGAGAAAAATAACATATAAATGGTTTCACATTTGAAGAAAACAATTTGAGACTACAAGTTGAAGATTAAATGTCAATTCTACAAAATGTTGCAATCCAATGTAACCAAAAAGTCACAAGAAAACATGTTGCCAAGAAAAATGTGACAAAATCATGTCAAATGATAATAAGAAAATTGTTCATTTAAAAAGTATGTGAAATCTCATTTAATTAAGTTAAGAGAAATCAAAATGAAAGAAAATATGCATTCCAATATTTGACAAAAAAACATTAACTACTTCAAAGAATGAAAAAATATTAATTAATTATATATATATTATATATATATATATATATATTATATATATATATATATCAAACAACAAAATATTACTACTAACGAAGTAACATCAAATCACAAATAATCAAGACCGAATGACCAAACTATGGAGAAAGAAACCTTTACAGAGTAATCAAAGTCTAATAATGAAGTTTCATCAATTAACAAATTGTTATAAGTAATAAACAACGTGTTCCAAAAACAAAGCTAAAAAGCATATAGTAAGGATGCCTTTTTGTCATCATAGCAATAATATTTGGAGTATTATTCAATCAAATCATCAACATCAATATCACTTTAAATAAAGATGAAAATTTTCTTACAATTGGAAACACCACAATCCAAAAACTTGGGAGACTTCAACAACCTATTTGGAGTCACAAGCCAAGAAGATTCACTAATGACTTCGACCAACAAATTGTTGGAAATACTAAGGGGTGAATCAATATTTCAATTCAATTAGTTTATTTTTATCTTCATAGCATTAATTAACATTAACATTTGATCAAACATAAACAGTTAACAACACCATTCAACAATGCACAATATCAAAGGCAGTACACCAAAGATTTTTAGGTGGAAACCCTTCTGGGAGAAAAACCACAAAACACTTTTAATATAGGTCTTTTCAAGATTACATCAATGGGAAGCTCCAACTTCCAATATTTTCCAACAATAACTAGAAGAAGGCTCCAACACACTGATTTATTAGCTCCAACTGAAACAATGCTCCAACACCCTGATTTACCAACTCCAAATGGAAGGGCGCTCCAATGCGCTAGTTTTATCAGCTCCAACTAAAAGGATGCTTCAACACCCTACACAAGCTCCAACTTAACCTAGCACCACCCTGCTGTGAAAATTCCTAGATCTAACAATCTCAAGAATCCTACTGCAACCAGATGAATTTACTTCACCTAGATCGTAAATTACATTACAAACTTATTTCAAATTTCTTTTTGAAATATTGAAGTAAACTACTGAAGCAGCCTACACCAAATTAAACATGATTTTGAAACATAGAAACTAAGCAAGGAAATACAAACACATATGACACCGTTATTTTTGGACAAAAGTCCCCGAAAAAATCCAATTTAGGAAAACCGGTGCAACAACTCTATGGGTTTATTATTATTAAGCAGTAGAAAATTCTGAATACATCTTTATATACCTCATAGGATTATTCAGTTACAGAGAGAAATACTGGTAGAAAGAATTGTGAGGTTACCTCACATTATCACTGGAAATCTTGGTTGATTCAGCCAATTGCCCCCCCCAGCTTTTCTGGTTGCCTCTACACAATATCTGCGTCAGCCCAGCGTCAAGCTCTCTGGGGATTGTGTCACTCCTCTGGCTAATCGATTTTCTACCCAGGAGATTCGATTTCTACCTCCCGGTCTCACACCCCGCTCCCAGCTTCTGAAACTCAAATTCTCTCTGCAAATTTCAGACTCCTCACTGGCTTTTGTACTGCCTTTGCATGGCTCTGTGTCAGCACCTCTGGTTCAACGCTATCACTGCTAGATTACTCTTTGCCTCTCTCTACTAATGATTCTCCCACTAAAAAAAATTAGTCTCTTTGGGAGCTATCCCTTCCCCTCTGCTACAAGAAATCTCCTCAATCGAACTTTCCTCGTGAGAACTTCTCACTTTAGAAAATTGATTTCTTGATCTCCCTTGGTGTGTTTTCCAAATGACCCTCAAGCCCCTTCTTACATCTTCCTGTTGGACAACCAATGGCCTAGATTAACTCATAATCAAAGGTTCAGATCGTGTTGACTTGATCTCCATCTTTTTCTAGAAGTTACACCCACAATTAGATTAATACCCATTAATATTTTAATTTTCCTAAGTTTAGACTTAGAAACTCCGTTAAAACTATTAATTATTTTAATATAATCATCTCTGGGTGTAATTTCCCAAAACAGTTTCTAGATTCTTTGGAATGCATGTGCCCAAGCCTCCCTGCAAAACTTGATCCCTAGAGCACATCCGATGCTACCCAAAATCAACACTCCCTCTTAGCGAGGAATGTGTTCTAGCAATATACTATTGTTGCATGCTGCTCTGACTTTGAAGCATCGTCCTCTACGTTGTTTATGCCTGACATGTTGTCCACCAACTACTGCGTTGCTTCCGTAATTGTACTGTTGCCTTTGACACTTCCATTGCCACTGCTAATGCTATATATGTACTACAGCTCCCTCTCAAATGTTGCATCTACCATGTTGTTAGCACTTCCACTGCTAACACAGCATCTATACTGCAACTCATTGCTGAGAGAAGCAACTAAAAAACATCCAAAATCACTGAACTCACTGTGTTCAGTATGATACCACATGAATGTTGGAACTGTCTGTTGCTAGTTTCTGCGCTGACCCTTTGAATCTACGCTGTTGACTTCTGCTCTATTCCATTTGCATTGTTGTCAACTCTACTTTGTGTTGCTCGGACTCTAGCACTCCTAGCTACTGCAATTATCTCCCTGACACTCATCAACATCAATTGACACTAGTCCATCCTGCTACTTCTAATATGGGCTCTCGTAGCAAGGTATTGATCTGAGAGCTAGACTCCTCAAGGATCTTGCCCATCTATAACTCTTTCAAACTACAGCTCCAAACCAACCCACCTCCCTCTTGGAGGTATCTTGGCTGTCATGGCGAACTCCTCCTGTTCGATATTTGCAACTGCAACCTTAGGATCGTGCTTCTCATCCTTGTCATTTTTCTTCAAAGGACATTGGGATGCATAGTGGCCCATCTCGCCACATCTGAAACACTTCACCTTGGAGATGTCCTCCTTTCGTCTTTGTTGTCCTTGCTGCCCCTTCGATGCGAGGGTTGCATTCTCCTCCTCCTCCTTGGGCTTCAACCCATTGTTGTTGTTGCTTCCATCAAGTTTGACCTTGACTAGGTCTCTCCTCAATTCCTCTTGTTTTAGAGTTGCCCACATCTCATCCCAATTCTACAATGTTGCTCTACCCAGGATACTCTAAACAAAGACTTGCCACTCATCTCAGACAGAATTAAGGGCCAGTCTAACCAACTCTTAATCTTGAGGTGTATGACCCACAAAAGACAACTAGTTCATCACGAGTTTCCTTCAGCTTCGTGAGGAATGGATCCACACACTCTCCCTTTTGCATTTTAGCAGATCTCAACTTATGTTCCAAGTACATATTTGGTTGCTCAGAAGATCTATGATACAATGTGGCTAAGGCATCCCACATCTCCTTAGCAGTTTCTCTACTAGCAACGTGGCACAACACATGATCCTTGACTCCATCCAGGATCATCCTCTTGGCCTTCACCATCTCAACCTTATACTTCTTCAGCAAATCTGCATCCACAGGTTCAGCTACAACGTTATTGACGTACGTCTTGGGGGCATGCTCATATAGAAGGAAAGACATTCTAGCCTTCCAGATGGCGTAGTTGGATGCTCCATCCAACCTGTCCTAATCCCTCAAGCCACAAGTTTCCATATCCTTCGAAAACTATTGAACAACTCCCTCTTTCTCCCTATTGCATAGTTTCTAGGCTAGTTTACGTACTCCTTGATGGAGCTGGTAAGTTTTTTGCTCCTCTACTGCCCAGGAAATGAGAAATATTGATTTCCTCGGCAAGAAACCACTGAGGAAGTATTCCCTCACCATGCGATATGATTCCTTCTTTCGACGAATTTTCTACCCAGTGCTTATCTTGCAGAAAACTGCGTCCCTCTAGCTTCATGTTGAGGCTCTACATGGCTCCCTCTGCCTTGGCAAATTCTTGATCCGACAGTCTTACCTCTCTGTCGACTCACTCAGAGAGAGACATCCTCGAAAATATAGCCCTCTTGGCTAGAATTGCACAATCCCTCAGGGGATTCGAACTACTGCTTGTTGCAGCAAGTTGGTACTTACTTTAGTGCTAGATCTTCTCTTCATGTTTCACATCAAATGCTCTGATACCATGTGAAAAATCCTAGATCTGACAATCTCAAGAATCCTACTGCAACCAGCTGAATCTACTTCGCCTAGATCGTAAATTACATTACAAACTTTTTTTCAGAGTTCTTGAAATATTGAAGTAAATTACTGAAGCAGCCTACACCAAATTAAATATGATTCTGAAACATAGAAATTGAGCAAGGAAATACAAACACATATGACATCATTATTTTTGGACAAAATTCCCCAGAAAAACCCAATGCAAGAAAACCGATCCAGCAACTCTAAGGGTTTATTATTATTAAGCAGTAGCAAATTCTGAATACCTCATAAGGTTATTTAGTTACAAAGAGAAATATTAGCAAAAATAATTTTGAGGTTACCTCACACTACCACTGGAAATCCCAATTGATCCAGCCCTAGGCTGATTGCTCCCCCGACTTTTTTGGTTGCCTTTACGCTGCCTCTGCGTAGTATTTGCATCAACCCAACATCAAGCTCTTTGGGAGTTGCGTCACTCCTCTAGCTAGTCAATTTGCTACCCAGGAGATTCGATTTCTGCCTCCCGGTCTCACACCCCAACTCCCAACTTCCGAAACTCGAATTCCCTCTGCAAATTTCAGACTCCTCACTGGCTTCTATGCTGCCTCTCCATGGCTTTGTGTCAGCCTCTCTAGCTCAACATTGCCACTTCTGGATTACTCTTTGCCTCTCTCTGTTGACGATTCTCTAGCTGAGAAAATCACTCTATCTTCTAAAGCTATGCCTGCCCCTCTGCTGCAAGAAATCTCCTCAATCAAAATTTCCTTTTGAGAACTTCTCACTTCAGAAAATCGATTTCTTGATCTCTCTTGGTGTGTTTTCCAAATGACCCTCAAGCCCCTTCTTATATCTTCTTGTTGGAAAACCAACGGCCTATATGTTGAAGTTTCTAACCCTACTTAGTTTAGAAAGCCTTCATGCACTTTTTCTGATTTATTCCTACCTACTTGTTATTTTTCTTTAACATGTTACTTACAAAGTAAATACTGAAAATAAACAATAGTGCATTCTCAACATATTACAGATCAACAACTAAAAGAAACAAGAACAAACACACCACATGACACCATTATTTTTGGAGCAATGTCCCCGGAAAAACCCAATGCAAGAAAATCGGTGCAACTATCTGAGGGTTTTCTTATTAAGCAATATCAGAGTACAATCTGGGTGTCGAAATTGGCCTACCCAACAAAGAATTTCCTTAGCAGCTATACCTCACATTTTGAGAGAAATCTCCTGGCTGAAACCCCAGGAAAACCCTTCCGGCAGCTCCTCAGCACAAAACTGCTCTGCAAATCCAGTGTCTACCCAAACTGGACTGCATCAACCCCTCTCTGTCTCATGCTGGCCTTGCGTCAACTTTTCTAGGCCTGTGTCAGCCCTAGAAGGCCCTCCGTCAGCTCTAGGAGCCTCAGCATCAGCTACGCTAGCCCCTCTGGTGCTCTGCGCAACACTTGGCTGCCTCTGCATGAGCCCTTGCTGGCTCTGTCACCCTCCTTCGCTACTGCGTTGCTCTCTCGGCACAATCTCTACCTTCTCTGTTTCTCTGTACTCCATGCCTCTCAGCTGCTCTCCCAATCACTGATTCTATCTCTCTTAACAAACCCCGCTCTAGAGAATAGAATGACTGATCATCTGATGTGCTCTCCAAGTGACCCTCAAGCCTCCTCTTAAACTTTTCCTATTGACATCTCAATGGCTGAGATTAAGTCCCTAATCAACGGCTAAGATTATATTTAGCTTGATCCATGTCTTTTGGACCACTCTAACACAGATTCATATTAATACACATTAATATTTTATTTTCCCTAACTTTAGACTTAGGGACTCCATTAAAAATATTAATTATTTTAATATCTCCTGATCTATTTAGAATCTGCCTAAACCCTTTCTAGGTATTGGAGATCTCATGTGCCCCAAACTCTCCACCAAATTTCATGGCTAGAGCACATCCGTTGCTACCCCAAATCAACACTCCCTCTTAGCGAGAACTGTGCTCTAGCAATACCCCTCGATTATATTACTCTGATCATCCGGCATCGGTACCTGTGCTGATGCTAGGCCTTCCTGCCCACCATCGTCTACACTATTGTCTCCTATACTGCTGCCCATGGTTCTGCCACTGCCACTGTTGCATCTGTATGAAAGCTCCCTTTGCATCCGTGTTGCTACTGGTCCTTTCTCCTAGCACTGCATCCGCACTGCACCTCCTCTCATCATGTTGCATCGTGCTGCCCACTGTTGCACTGCAACTCAGTTATTAAGAAGTAAGTAACTGATCTCCCAACTGACCTCCTTGTTGGGCTAGAAACACCCACTGACGCTAAAGCTCCCTCTGCCACTGACAAGTACTCCCTATCTCTAACCTCTGCGTTGCTGCAACAACTCCCTGCATCTCGCATCGTTGCACCTCTCTGTGCCTTCCTACACTGGTGCAACACTCTTGTGCCTCTCACACTGCTGCAGCCTGCTAGCTCTGCGCTATCTCGGGACTCTTGCACTGTAGCTCTCTCTGCCGCTCCATCCGCATCCATCTCTACCCATTCAGCTAGTCTTGCTACTCCTCGGCGGGGCTCCCGTAGTAACGTCTAATCCAAGACGTTGGGTACCTCAAGGATCCTGCCCCTCATCGCATGTAGTCTGTCTAACCACAGCTCGATGTCTCCCCACTTCCGCTTACGTGGTGCATGTGCACTCATGGCACAGTCATCGTCTGTCAAAACTTCCTTCTCTGCCCATGCTGGCGCTACCTTAGTCTCAGAAGACTCTCCTTTACTCTTATTCCTTGGGCACTGGGTCGCATAGTGACCCATCTCCCCACAGTGGAAGCACTTGATCATGGAGAGATCTTTCTTATTCTGCTTCTCCTGCTTTCCCTCAAATGCTAGGGCCACATCTTCCTCCTCCTGCTGAACTTTGATCCCTTTGCTGCTACTACCTGTCTTTGACTATTGTTTGATCTCTTCCTAGTGAAGACTGCCACATCTCGTCCCAAGGTAGAAGAGTCCCTCTGCCCAGGATACTCTCGACAAACACTTCCCAATCTTCTGAGACAACATTCTGGGCTGTCCTCACCATAAGCTCATGATCTGGTGTTGCTCCTATAGCAGTCAACTGGTCTCGGATCTCATTCAGTCCTCCGAGGAAGGTGTCAATCAATTGACCCTTCTTCATCTGATACGACCTCAACTAGTTCTCAAGTAGCATTTTTCTCTGCACATAAGTATGCTGGTACAGGTTCTTGAGAGCCTGTCACATCTCAACTGTTGTTTCCTTCTTGGCTATATGTGGTACCACATGATCCTTGACCCTGTCAAGGATAATACACTTGGCCCTCGCCATCGCCTCGTCGTACTTGTCATTATCCTTTGCGTCGATTGGGATAGCTATCGTCTTCAAGGCGAAGTTCTTGACACAATTCTTGTCTAGCACTAATAAGATTCTGGCCTTCCAGAGTACGAAGTTCGATGCTCCATCCAATCTATCCTAGTCTCTTACCCCATGAAGTGCCATGACGCTCCTCTACTTCCCTCCTGGAAGTTCTCTGTTCAACTCCTCTGAGTCTCTACTTCCCGTCTGGAATTTCTCTTTTGGACTCCCTCTGAGTCCTGATTTCCCTCCTAGAAATCCTTCTGTCGCTTGTCGAGATGTCCCCTACTCTGATCATCTTGTGCAACTGCACTGCTGATCCAGGTTCCTCGGCTAGAAACCCTCGGTAACAACTCCTCTGGCCCTGTTCTGTCAGGTACTGTTCTGACTATAGTACCTCACCAACTCGACTCTGCAATATTCCTGTAGCCTTCTAGACCCCAACAACTGCCTCTCTGTGAACTGCGTCAACCCCTCACTGCCCCACACTGGCTCTGTGTCACCCCGGATAGGTCTGCGTCAGCCCTCTGGCCCTCTGCGTCAGCAACATTGGCCTCTCTGAGGCTCTGCGCAGTTCTCAGCTTCTTCTGCGTGGCTCTGGCTGGCTTTGCGTCACACTTCCTTGGCTTCTGTGCTGCTAGAAACAGCTTTTGTCACCTCGGGACAATTGTTTTCTGTTGTTATTGCTCCGCTCAGCTGATGTCCTTTAGTCCTCTTTTGATCTGCAATCATGCTCTGATACCATGTTGAAGTTTATAACCCTACATAGTTTAGAAACCCTTCATGCAATTTTTCTGATTTATTCCTACCTACTTGTTATTTTTCTTTAACAAGTTATTTACAACGTAAATACTGAAAATAAACACTAGTGCATTCTCAACATATTACAGATCAGCAACTAAAAGAAACAAGAACAAACACACCACATGACACCATTATTTTTGGACCAATGTCCCCGGAAAAACCTAATGCAGGAAAACGATGTAGCTATCTGAGGGTTTTCTTACTAAGCAATATCAGAGTACAATCTGGGTGCCAAAATTGGCCTACCCAACAGAGAATTTCCTTAGCAGCTATACCTCACAGTTTGAGAGAAATATCCTGGTTGAAACCCAAGAAAAACCCTTCTAGCAGCTCCTCAGCACAAAACTGCTCTGCAAACCCAGCGTCTGCTCAAACTGGATTGCGTCAGCCCTTCTCTGTCTCACGCTGGCCCTGCATCAGCCTTTCTAGGCTTGCGTCAGCCCCAGGAAGCCCTACATTAGCTCTAGGAGCCTCTGCGTCAGCTGCGCTGGCCCCTTTGGTTCTCTGCGCAACACTTGGTTGCCTCTGCGTGGCCCTATGTGAGCCCTTGCTAGCTCTGCGTCATCCTCCTTGGCTGTTGCGCAGTTGTCCCGGCACAATCTCCGCCTTCTCTGTTTCTCTGTACTCAATGCCCCTCAGCTGCTCTCCCGATCACTGATTTTATCTCTCTTAGCAAACCCCGCTCTAGAGAATAGAATGACTGATCATCCAGTGTGCCCTCCAAGTGACCCTCAAGCCTCCTCTTATAATTTTCATGTTGACATCTCAACGACTGAGATTAATTCCCTAAATCAACGGCTAAGATTAGATCTGCCTTGATCCATGTCTTTTGGACCACTCTAACACAGATTCATATTAATACACATTAATATTTTATTTCCCCTAAGTTTAGACTTACGAACTCCATTAAAAATATTAATTATTTTAATATCTCTTGATCTGTTTAGAATCTGCCCAAACCCTTTCTGGGTATTGAAGATCTCATGTACCCCAACCTCTCCACCAAATTTCGTGGCTAGAACACATCTGATGCTACCCCAAATCAACACTATATCAACTCCTAATCAAATGCTCAGATCGTTTTGACTTGATCTCCATCTTTTTCTAGAAGTTACACTCACAATTAGATTAATACCCATTAATATTTTAATTTTCCTAAGTTTAGACTTAGGAACTCCATTAAAAATATTAATTATTTTAATATAATCGCCTCTGGGTGGAATTTCCCAAATAGTTTCTGGGTTCTTTGGAATGCATATGCCCAAGCCTCCCTACAAAATTTGAGGCCTTGAGCACATCTGATGCTACCCAAAATCAACACTTGCCACCCAGAAAGTGTTCACAAGCTCCAACCTAAAGGAAACTCTAATCTCTGCCTTGCACCACCCAATGACCCTTAAAATAGAGGATAAAGGAATAAGATGAATCATACTTGATCAACCACTACACTCATTACTCCAAGCATTCTCTAAAACTCCAATCAAGCTACAACTTGGAACTTTTACCACTGCAAACTCTCTCCATAATGTAGGCTTTAAATCAACAAATTCCACTATCATAACTCAATAACATCAACATACAAATGAAAAACCCTAGCAGTTGCTTCAACCATATCAACCATCAACAATCATCCTTTGCAATACAACAAGTGTTAATCCCTTGTACACAAACAAGAATTGCTTAATAAGTGCATTAAGCCCTAGTTAGAAAACTCTCGCTTAGTAACATATTCAGAACACCCTGGAAACATCTTAACAACACGAGACATCTTCTCATCAACAAGCTTGACCTATTATTGTCAATCAAACAAAAACATTATACTTTTGTCTTTTTGGCTATGCAACAAAGTAGTATTGATTATAGGTCAACAACATGTATTTGTGAACAACATCAGTCATCATTACATAAGCCTAACTTAATGTGCACTAGCAACAAGATAACACTTTGGTAGTTGCATACACACCACTATAGCAATGACAAACAAGCCTCATAAAGAAAGGTACTTACAATATTATTCTTGCCCATTGTAACCATGTTGATCACACCTAGACTATACAATGTTGATCAAACACTATGTCTACCAAACACTAATAGTAGAAAACCTCATTCTCAAAGTTCTCTACTCATCAACAACGTTCTCATTTCTAACCTTAGCAATAACTTATACATAACAATGTGTATCAACAACAAATCTCAGGAATAATCCACTTAGCCTAGGACACACTGTCAAACATAGCAGTTATACGAAACATGGTTATGACAATGTGTATCAATAATCAATCCTTTGCAATATGAGCCTTGGACCAAGAAGCACTTCAACCTAGAGTCCATATGAGACAAGTAGCAATATGTATACAATGAAACCTCTTTTTGCTCACCAATGGGATAAAACCCACTCTTTGCTTCACATGGAATTAGTAGTACAAATACAAGGCAACATTCATTATATTATAAGTAGGATCATACCCTTTGCATTAATGCACTCTCACCCTACAATAGCGTTATCTCTACTCCACGACTAAATTTCATTAGTAACAATATATTGATCATTCATTCATCAATTCCCTATAGCAATACCATTTAATGAACATTGTTGGAAGACTTCTGGTTAGGAGGGCCAACAAGAGAAAACAAAACCTCAACAAAGGAAAATGAAGACTAAAATTCACCATAAAGAAATCTATGAGCAACAAAATAAACTAGTAAACCATAACACATTACACACCACTATTGCAAATCAAAACAATTGCCACACAACTACAAACATTTCACAAATTGTTGCACATAAACATGCTAAACTAGAAATAACCACATAACACTAGAATTCAGACTATCCATTTCATTAGTAGAAGCAAGATTTTACATGATATGGAAGCCTCCTACAACCTCCAACACTCTTCTTTCAACTCTCAAATCCTTGTATATAGCTTTGTCCAACAAAAGAGACATACTCGAAACCCAATGATTTGTTGGAGGTCCTCTGGCTAGGAGGGCCAACAAGAGAAAACAAAACCTCAACAAAGGAAAATGAAGACTAAAATTCACCATAAAGACATCTATGAACAACAAAATAAACCAATAAACCACAACACATTACACACTAGTATTAGAAATCAAAACCACTGCCACATTGCTGCAAACATTTCACAATCTATTGCACATAAACACACTGAATTGGAAATAACCACATAACACTGGAATCCAGATTCTCCATTTCATTAACAAAAGAAAGAATTTACATGATATGATGGCAGGGAGGTTGCACAACCTCCAACACTCTTCTTTCAACTCCCAAACCCTTGTATGAAACTTTGTCTAACCAAAGAGACATACTCGAAACCCAATGAATGTCCATACATAATCCCTAACTCTAAAGCTTATGAACGGGAATATTTTAATGTTTTAATGAAAATATCTACAACTTCTTTCCCCTACCTGGTAATGCACATTCCATGACATTTACATTTCATTTCAGTTGCATTTACATGTACATTTCATTTGCATTAACTACCATTTACGTTGATCCTTCTAATGGTCACATTTGACCTCCAACCGACCCCCAACACAAATCCTGGCTTGTTTCAAGCCAAGTGCAGTTGGACAGCTACGTTTGTTTGTGTTGCTACTTCGCAATCCCAATCCACCTATGAATGTTAAACTATGGGTTGTGCACTAACCTCTACTTTGTGCTCCCTCTTTGCGCACCTTTTCCTCTTTCTATGGGCGTCCCAACCTCCTACTTGCAAGACCCCATCTCTTTTCTCTACTCTGCTACAGCTTGCATTCATCTTCATGTTGTTCTCCTTCCTTCCATTGCCCATGTCCATTGTACCTAGTTGGGCTCTTTGTTTTTGTCACTTGTCAGTGTTGTTGGATTCCTTTGTTTTTGCTAGGTTGGGGTCTTCAATTGCCAAATTTTGTCTCTTTGTCTATACCTTCAGCTATTCTGGGGCATTTGAAAAATGTAGTGTGCCAACTAGTTTGTGCTAGACCAGCTAGCAACACCGATGGAGGTATTCATAAAGACAACCCATATACTCTATCCCATATTTCATTTTTGTGTTGCATGGATTCCTTGTGAGCCAAAAAAACAAAAAAAATAGAATAATAAAAATAACAAAATAGGCATGCAACAAAAATTGAAGTTTTTGGGTTCTTTTACAATCTCGATCTCCCCTAGCACAACTCGTTGCCAAGTAAAAAAATTAACTCCCTTACACTTGTTATTATACCCAACATCTTCAAAATCACCCACCTGTCTCTGCTAGCTACTGAAAGCAACACTTCATCTCTGCTTGGTTTTTTTTCACCTCAATCTACATGTCAAGATGTGGATGCCCAAATGTAATGGAAATTGTTTTACCTCTATTTTAAAGTGAATTCAATCAAAACAACCAAAATATGACCACTCAATTGCGTAGAAAAACGAGTTTGATATTCAGTTCACAAACCAAGTAATGAAGACCACGTAGCTATAATGTGGTAACAGAGAACCCCAACCTTTGTATCCTCCCCTCTGGTTACACAGAGCCTCAATCCCCGACCACGTCAAAGTTCCATAACGATTATGCCTCTATGTTTTGCAACACAGTACACAACGACAACGAGATTCTTTCTCATATGGGACGACACGAGGTCTAGGCTTGTGATGTCTAATATTTACTTACTATCCCATGTCACGTTGAAGTTAACCTCCATCGAACAATAATGACACTGGGCATCGTCGTTGCAAGTGTCAAAGTCACGGGATAATCGCATTTCCACGATGTGGTCACTAACGAGGGGAATCCATTGGCTCTCCACGCTTCTTTCCGCAAGTTGTTTCCCTTGCGCGCATCAGGGCAACAATGCTCTTCACAAGAGCCATCCATCCTGCTCATACACATTCTCAGTGTCTAAGCAATCTTGTGGAGGAAACCCCTATGGCACATCCTTGTCGCCTTGCATGCACTTGCGCAACACCATCTTGGCTCTACACACTCTTTTACACAATGTAATCTCTTCTCCACAACATGCTCCTTCTTCCCTGCTCACCGCATCTCTAGTCAATGTGCTTATTCTACTATGCTCAAAGACAGTTCCTCTATGTGTTGACACCCATAGAAGTCAAGTTCACGTTCTCTTCTTGTAGACAACAAATCTCGGCGTTCCATGTAGGGATCACGTTCATAATCTCCTCCATGATAGTACTGATGAGCGAATGGAGACCTTCAACTAGGAGGGGCAGCATTGCTGCCTTCGCTCAGCCAACCTATGTGCCCAAACTCAATTTATTTTTCACCACTATTTCAATGTCAGCATGACTTAGTGTCCATGTATGCATACTACACTCCATTGTCTTTCAACCTGTACCTTGGTAATTCCAGAAGACCAAACTTATAAATTGCTTTGGTATATCTGCGATTTGAAGATTCCTTCAATAGAAATGTTTCTACAATGATTTTGGTAGAGCCTTTGGCAAGTTACATGACGTTGTGCATATAATTGTTGGAAGAGAAGTGCTCCTTGTTATTTGCTTTCCCATTGGCGACTAGACATCACACTGCCTTACAGTTACATACTATTGTTGAATATTTAAAGGCAGTGACAGTTCAAATGTTACAAAAAATGGAAATGCCAATCTCACCCTTTCTTTGTAGTTGTTATAAATTGTGCACAACCTCCCAGTGCGTTGTTACTAACTATTCACAAGGAGCCAACCTCCATTAAGAGTTCTATGTTAACCACGAGGAACCCATAAATTATCCTAGCCCATAAACTAATGGTTTTGCGCTCTTCTTGAAGTTACATGTTGACCAAGGCTATAACCTATGGCTAACCACGAGTAAAATATGGCACACAAATGCAATGCACAATGGAATACATATTTGTAATGCCAAACCCTAACTAGGGTTTTCAAAAAGGCAACATGTGATCCTAAGCAAGGTACATAAATACATCAAACATAGTAGACGCTTATCTAAATAAAATGTTCAACTGGTTGTGGGCTCTCCACGTTGCCGCCAACCATAGGCCACATGGTTCATAAATCTTAACCACAGGTCACCCCCAAGTTGGGGCTGCAACTCCACAGGAAATAGTGAGAACCCGAAAATAACAGAACATACATGGCCAAGGTACCAACCCAACAGCCATGACTCAAACCACAAGCTTTGCTTCCTCAAACTTGTACACAAGTGGCACACCCCTTCTATATGCCTTGTCAGTCCCTTAGCAGTGCCCACCTTCCAGGACGTCTTATGACCAACTAGGAACATCTCAACTCTTGGTTTCCAGGAGCTCATGCTACTTCCAAGGATTCTAGGCATCATTCCAGGCCATAAACAAACTCAATTTCAGGTCAGTTCAAGAACTAAAGCACAAGGTTCACCAACTAGTCATAGAACCGAAACAACTCCCAACCAGTGCCAGAACCAAGCATAGGGCTCACCAACTAGTTGCTACAAACCAAGTTCAAAAAACTCTAGTCAGTTCTAGAGTCTAGGTGCAAGACTCACCAACCAAAATCCCCAGTCAGTTCCGGAACCCCCTCATAGACTCACCAACTGGTTCATAACCAAGAATCACACACCAACTGAATGCCTAAATGGCTGAATGGATGGTTAATTGCCTTTAATACCTTTGCAAGCAAACATACCCCTTTATAGATGCATGGCCCCCTCTCTGCCATGTGGAACCCCTTGAAGCCATGTGGCCCCCAAGAGCCATTTTCTCCCAACATTAAACACATCAAAATGTTGTCTGTCACCATGGAGTTGCGTTGCCCCCATACTCTTTTCGATGGAGTGGGATCCACATCTAGCTTATTTTATTATATAATATATGTACAAAAGTTACATCATATTACAATCTTGGCCCTCCAGCCACTTGACCAAACCATATATATATATATATAAAACTAACTCCAACTCAATAGCCTAAATACCCATGTACATTAATAGTTCAGGGGCAAAATAGGGGGTGTTACACATCCAATTCCCTCATCTTATATACATAAAATTGCAAATTGTATTGTAATAATGTTTTATGTTGAAATTTTGAGCAATTTATTCTTGATTATGTTATGTATGTCTCATGAGTTTGGATTTTAACAAAATAAATAGATATACAATCATCGTATTAAGTTCCAAATAACTTTAATTTGGACATTGATCGCATCGCATTAAATTCACATTTGAACCAAGTATAATCTCCAATCTTACCAACTTCTCTTCATTGAGAGTTCTCTACCATTGCTTGTTTCCAAAACTACCATTCATCAATCGGGTGAACTTGGGCTAGCATTGTGAGCATTCACGTGGGTTGCTTGGAATGGTTGAAAATGAGTTAATTAGAGTTAATTAATCCTAAGTTCTCAGAGCACCACCCACCTTAACAATAGATACTAAGAGTGACCAAAGGGATTCTTTTTAGCTTGATATATCCAAGCCTAAAGCGAGGAGTGAAACTTTCCAATGACAATGGCACGTTACTTGATAGTTGCCTTACACATTCCCATTTGTTAAGGTTAAACTTTTCCTCTTAAAAAATGTTCGAGAGAAAATAGAGTGGATAAGAAGACATGACACGCCAAGTCACATTAAATTACATATATTCAATGTTTTAGCCATAACATACCTGATTACTCCACAAAACTCCCTAGGATGGAATAATGCCGAGAGTGTTGAGCAATTGAACTTGCACCCTCAAGCATCATTGTCAAAATTAAGGATTTAAATTGTACCCTTAAAACACCATGTTTTAAATTGCACCCTTAAAACACTATGTTGTCGAAGAATGTTTTTCTTTCTTATATTTGCTTTCTTAGGTTGAATCAAGAATGATGATTATAATCAAGCACCTTTCAAGGTCCTTAATCGCTATCGGCAAAGTACAAGTAGTCCCATATATAATTGGGATCAGATAATAAAGACATTTTATAAGCATGATAGAGAAGTATTAATATTTAGTAATGAAACATACCTAAACAAATGCAGCAAGGACAAGAACACATATCAAACCGGCAATACGATAAAAGAACCCATTAGGTGACGCAATATCCAATCCATAACACATCCTTCAAACAGGATACCATTTAGGCTGAAAATGTATCAGTCAATACGTTACTAAACGCTGATATGGAACAGAATTGAACCGAGAATAACACATACTTTCCACCGTCTCATATTAAAATGAATATATCTTATGATTACTGAAGCAACATGATTAATTACAAAAGGATGAGGATGAAAAACATTTGTGAGAAAAGATTGCCCCGGTATTCCAATGGTGGGATATGATTTTACTTGATACGTCCATAATCATTTCCTCTTAGCATCAATGATCATTGCTCTAGTCCAATGTTCAACATCTTCTGAATGTGAAGGCGGTGGGGGCAGCGTGGGATGTTCCACAATATCCCATCCATCGAACTGGTTTTCTGCTCTTCTCATGTCTGACATTTCATTGGTATAAAGGAAACTTGTCATGCGACTAGGACCATCTCTCACACCAAGCTTCTGTTTTAAGAAAATGTAATGTGTTACTAAACTTAAATATAAATATAAATATTCTCAACTCTTTGGAGAATCAGTAATATACCAGAAGCCATACCATTTCAACGTTTGCATGTTTGCTCTCCTCTAAACTGCTTGATGATATTCCAGAATCTGCAACTGATGACTCATGTACGGTCCTGTTAGATTGCCGCATCCGCCTTCTAGACCTGCAACACAAAAAACAACTTAGTACATGTGAAACTAACATCCAAACAAGAAAGCTGGGACAAAAAGTATGATCGGAAAGGTGTGAGAGAATCAAGCCTTTTAAATTGACAATTTCTAGAAAGTCACATTTTCATATTTTAGCAACACATCATCCAGGCTGGTCTACTACTAATGTTGCCTTAGCTGATATTCACGTAGCATTATTGGCTATGTTGCATGGGGACCCGTCCCCACCGAAAAAAGCCCTTGTATCCGACATTCCTGCGTACCGGGGACTTTTACAGTTTTTACAGGGGTTGGGAACGTCCCCAATTTTTGGGGACTTGGGGACTTCCAAGCCATTCCCAATCTGTCCCAGGCAAATCTTGGGGACTTTTCGAGAACCATTCCACCGTCCCCAAGGAAAAACCAGTATGTCTGACCTGATTTTGACTGGCTTTACTTTGCTGTTTGGATAGCTTTTCCTCGAACAATGAAAGTTGTATGGATGTTTATTTTTGAATGTAACCTCCTATGTGAAGTAAAGTCTGCCAAAACTGATGTTTCCAAAACTGTTCTTCACACTTGTCTAAGAATAATAAACCAAGATTCAAGACTAATTTACATCTCAGACTGATGTAAAGAAACCACACTATGTTTAAGGTTCTAACACACTTCACAACTTTGCTAACTATGCCAAGGAAGTTGAATTTGCTTAACTTGGCCATATTAGTAGCAGTGATTGTAAGAAAGGCCCTTTTTGCTTTCACAGGATTAGGGAAATATCTAGTGTGGTTGACCAGTCAAACTTGGCTTCTATTTGACAAATCTAACATAGAGGTTAATTTAAGTGTTGAGATTGGCAATATTAGGAATTTGGGCCAAGGTATGATTTTGACAAAATTAGCATGCTTGCCCACTGGGATAGTAAGGTAAATTAGTTTACATGCAAGAATGTCAACCAAGAATAGTAAAACTGAATCTGCTTTTGGATTTGACCAAAAATAACAAGCAAAACAACTAGGTCTAGTTATTCAACACAGGTTTTTGATTTGACATTTATGGCAAGACAAATTAGGTCATTGAAAGGTCAAACTAGCAAGAGTTAGTGTTTTAGCGCTAGGCCATTTGGACCGTCATACATATGGATACCCTCCAACTAACTATCATGTGTCACACTACGAGAACAGTTACTCAACACTGCTCTTGACTCAACATCCTTGAACTAAAAACTTCAACTTGAATTTGAGATTTGAGATTATGTATTTGGTTTTGTAATTATTAACATGAATTTCAGATTTCTTAGTTAGTTCAATAATTATAATTTTATTGCAATGATGTATTATTATTTATTATTTATCTTTATGCACATGGTGAATTTAAAATAATATATATATATTATATATATATATATATATTATTGCCATCCCTTGGAAAATTTGGGGGTGCGCTCTAGCCGTAACGGAAACTCTCGTCCCCTTGTCCCGCCGCGTCCCCCCGTCAGTGCAACATAGATTATTGGCAAACAATCATCTAATGCAGGAACCAATAATAAGGAACACTGTTCAATAAGATCCAAAAGACAAAAAATACTGGAAAAACTACAGGTGAATTGAAAAAGTACAACTTCAAATATTACATAAAAATGAACAGAGACAAATGTTCTAATAATTTGCATTCCTCATAAATGATAGGAATCCCCAGACCAAAAATTGTTAGATACATTAACAAAGTCGAAACTTAGGTGCCAGTAGAATTATATATGATAATTACAAATAGACTTATACCAGTCCTACATGTGAGATCACAAATGGCAAAGAGTGGTACTAAATAGACGAAGGCACTAGACAAGAGAAAGAATATATACAAGCGTGCTAAAGCTCAAGGATCTTTAAATTCTTCAATGTACCCTCTGCTTCTCAAAGAACCAAAAGAGATAAAGGTGAAAACAGTTCTACAATATGGTCAACAGCCAGTTCAAAGCATACCAACCTACATGCTTGCCCCCTTCTTAATACTCTGTTTCCTCTCATGGATTGTTCACTTGCCATGGTATTCCATCAAGAAAAGTAAATATTTAAAAATAAACAAAAAACATTCTATGTTTGCAACAAGTTAGAACAAAAGATTTCAAGCTTCAAGCTACACTGCAGATTTCAACAACAGCTCATTGTCTATATCTTGAACTGTTAATTTTAGTTAACAATGGTATGTTCAAAACATAGCACAATTACTTCAATTTTCCTTAAGCAGCCCAATAGCAATTTCCAATTTAGATTTCCAGAAGCAATCACATTAACCATTAATCACATTGACTGTAAAGGTAGATAGAACATGAAACAAAATGCAGAAGACAAGAGAATACCAGATTTGGTGGATGCCAGGGAAAAACCCCAATGCGGGGAAAACACTGATCAATTCTTCTTATTATTATATCAAAATGTTCAGAAGAGAGAGAGTACAAAAGTCAAATTGATTTGCTCAATTCAAAATCAAAACAGCCCTGTCAATTTCTGCAGTCAAACTTCAGCCCTAACCAGAAAGCCACTGCTGGTCAAAACAGCAATAAATTATCCTCTAAACAGCTCAGTCTTCCCCAGTCAAACTCAGCCTCCAAAAACTGTCAAATTCAGCCCAATCATAAAATTTGCGGTCAAACTTGGTTAACCCTGCAGTCAGCCTGTAATTTTGGTCTGCAGTCAAAGTGCACAAAATGCCTGTGCCAAAAGATGCAGCCTGCTGAGACAAAAATAACCCCAGAAAATCGAAGTCAAATGATGCCTGGAAGGTCACGGTCAACACTGGTCAAACTGCAGAATTTCCTGTGATTTTTGGCCCTCTAATTCAGTTTCAAATTTCATCCTCCTTGATCCACACATGTGAGAGAGAAAAGTGCCCAATGTAGAATGAACCAATGAGAGAACGAGAGAATGTGTGAGTAATGAAGATGCCAAATGAAGTGAGAGGTCACATGTATTTATACAATTCGTTGAGAGTGAAGTGACACATCCATTGGGCTTTTTGAGCCTACATGATGATGTGACCGACCTTGACAATTTGCACGTGAAAATTCAAAATCACACTTCTGCTTGTCCAAATGAGATGATCTTTATATCAATTTTGGTCCTCTTGAAAAGAGGAATTTAATGCAATCATCATTTCCATCAAATGAGCTGTCCTAAGATGGAATTTGGCCCTAGTCGCCAATTTTAACATGAACGTTAAGAAGGGAAATGTTAGGTCCCTATAATACTAGTGATTACCCCATTACTATTGTAGTTGTATCCCGTATTAATATTGTTGTGCCCCTATTGTCCCCATATTTTTATTATTGTGCCCCATAGAATCCCTCTATTGTTATTTTTGTGGCTTTATATTATTATTGTTAGGTCGGTTGGGTTATATTGTGACTCCTTAGACTCCTATATATAGAAAGGAGGTTTTGTCATTTGAATCATCCAAGAATTTTTCATTTATGTAATGTAAAGGAGGTTGCCCCCTCGAAGAGGCTGAATTTTAAGGCGTTGATCTATCTTTTCTTGAGCTCATTTCATAACAAAGGTCTCATCATAGGTGATCCCATTGAGCAATGTTGTCTTCACATCCATTTGATGGATCTTCCAACCCATCTGAGCTGATAGTGCCAAGATTGATCTGATAGATGAGTACCTTGCTACAGGAGCAAGGGTCTCATCGTAGTCGATCCCCTCGACCTGTGATAAACCTCGGGAAACAAACCTTGACTTATGTTTCTCAACATTGCCATCAACTGCCTGCTTTACCCTGTAAAGCCATCTGGAACTCACCACTGACTTACCCTGAGGTCTTGGGACAACATCCCACACATTGTTCTGAATGATAGAGTTGTACACCTCTACCATTGCATCAACCTAGACTGGTTGTTGCACTACCTCCTCAAATGAAGAAGGTTCAGTATTTAACACTCCCCAACTAGGGCCATGTACCCAGTGTACCGCTCGGGTGACCTCCTTTGTCTGCATTGAGAATATGGTTGTCCCACATTCTCCTACACATCCAACATCAACCCGTCAGTGTCCCTTGAGTGTTTTCGCACATATCTGGAAGTCTTGGCATGAGTGGATGTCTCCACTCCCACATCCTCTACCTGCAGTTGCTCCACATCAATCTGAGGCTTCTCCTCCTTACGAACTAAAATTTCCTCCTCTGCATGCAACTTGAGCTCCCTCTCAAGTGATACTCGCATGGCTTTCTCTTTGTCAAACTTCAGATCCCTGTGTACCATTGTCCTCTGACTAGTAGGCAAGTACACTTGTTAGTTGTGGGGTGTATCAGTATACCCCACAAGTATTCCCAACTCAGCTATTGGATCTAGCTTCTTCCGAGCATCATTGGTCACATGAGAGTAAACTGATGATCCAAAGATTCTAAAGTGACTCACATCTGGTAGCTTCTCGAAAAAGGCCTCCATAGGTGTCTTCATTTCCAATATATGGTGCGGGCTTCTGTTCTGCAGGTATACTATTGTATTGCATGCCTTAGCCCACAAATGTAGTGGTAGGCTTTGGTCATGCAACATCGGTCAAGCTACTCCCACAATCGATCTGTTCTTCCTTTTGGCCACCCCATTCTGCTATGGGTTATGGGGTGTCGTTCATTCATGTTTAATTCCTTCTGAGGCGTAGAAGTCTTTAAGATGTTTGGAGACATACTCTCCACCATTGTCACTGTGCAAGGCTTTTATTTTCTTTCCATATTCTTTCTCTACCAAGTCTTTAAACTCACAAAACCTCAAGAAGGTCTGATCCTTATTTTGCATAAAGTAGATCCAGCATCTACGAGAAAAATCATCAATAAAAATAACATAATAGCTTTGTTTAGGGATGGAGGCTGTAGAGAATGGTCCACAAAAATCTGAGTGAACTTGCTCCAGGATTGCTCCAGCTCTACTGTCTCGATCAAGAAAGGAATATTTCGCATACTTACCCAAGGTACAACCTTTCCAAGTATTTGTCTGCTCTAGTTTTCCCTTGGGAAGTCCGGTAGAAATCTGTTGCATGATCTTCAAGGCTCCATGGTGCAAGTGGCCGAGTTTTCTATGCCATAGCTCACCAACATCTTGGCTCTGCACAATCTTTGCTTTGGAACTCAATGCAGCATAGTTGTTTACCTCATGCTTGAAGAGATTTTTTACTCGAATCCCAATTCGCTTGGTCTGTCCAGTGCTGATATGCCTTAGGAATGCCTTTCCTTTACTAAAGACTACATCATAGCCTTTATCTTCTAGCATAGCAACGAACACAACTTTCTTCTTCAAAACTGGTGCATACTTTACATCAGTGAGGGTGAGGGGAGCTCCATGCTCCCTCTAAAACACAACCGTACTTTCACCTGAAACACAGTACTTTCCATCATTACCCATCTCAATCCGCATCTGGATATCCTTCTCCTCTAAGGTACTGAAAAGATTATTGTCATTTGTTATGTGGAATGAAGCTCCACTATCTAGGTACCACACACATCCCACCATGGATGAAACCATGCATGTGATAAGAGATAAATCCAATTCAAACTGTGAGGCTAGTGCCTCA
The DNA here is from genome assembly GCA_000404065.3 of Pinus taeda. Classification (NCBI taxonomy): domain Eukaryota; kingdom Viridiplantae; phylum Streptophyta; class Pinopsida; order Pinales; family Pinaceae; genus Pinus; species Pinus taeda. The sequence continues at coordinate 169,987 of APFE031268547.1, forward strand.
CCATCAAATCCCTTCGAGGATCCCTTCTTGGATTTCTTCTGTGGAAAATCCGTAACATAATGGCCCACTTCATGACAATGAAAGAATCACACTTTCGATTTGTCAAACTTCTTCCCACCATGGGAAGAACCGAATTTGGGATGGGACACCTTCCCTTTCCCTTTCCTTTCCTTACTCCCTAAGGCTAGATTTTCTTGATCATCTTGCTTTGATGAGAATCCATCTCCGGTAATTCTTCTTATCTCCTCCTACATCAGATCCAACCAAAGTCGTTCCCAATTTGGTAGTTTTTCCCTTCCATTAACCGAATCTTTGTAGCTATGCCAGCTCTTAGGAATACTAAGGAGTGCAAGACTCACCATGTCATCATCAAGAGTCATGATCCCTACACTTCCAAGCTCATCCTTGTAGGTGGTGAGCTTGTTCAAATATGTATAGATCGTGTCACCCTTTTCACACTTGATTTTCCGAAGCTTGTCTTTCAGCGCCAGCTTCTTCTGGTCGTTTTTGTTCTGATATATATCTTTCAATGTTTTACACATCCAAAATGGTGTCTCCTTCCCATGGAGGCTTGAGACAATGTGGTCTCGAACTCCCTCTAGGAGGATTCTCCTTGCTCTAGCCACACATTTCTTCCATTCTGCTAATTTTGTAGCATTATTCGGCTTGGGGACTTCTTGATCAATAAATTCCTTTAGATTGTTATCCTCTAATACTACTTATATGCAATCCTTCCAAGATATGTAATTCAAGCTGCCATCAAGGGCATACTCGAGTCTTAAACCATTGAACGCCATTGGTGAAATTGAGGTGTGATAAGAACTCAATTTCTATATTCAGGAACCTCAAACTTTGAACTTCTCCCTTCTTGTATAATGTTCTTCACTTTGATCACCTTTAGGAAGTTTAACGTTGAATCTAAGAAGTGAAGAAGCCTTTGCTAGAGAGATAAGGTATATATTTTTTTATTTTGTAAATTTTTATTGGAGAGATATGGTGAGTTTTTGTATTTTGGGAATTATTATTTGTAAATTTGTGGAGTAATAAGGTGCAAGGATTATTTGTAAATGTTTGGGCCAGCAAATTTTTGGATTAATAAGGAGATTTTATTTGCAACTTTTTATTTCGAGAGATAAGTGTGACATTGTAACTCAAAGTAATTTTACTTTGGGGGGGTTAGAGTACATTTTGCATAAAACATTTCGTTGTAAAATTTTTAAGAGAAATTGACTAGAGCCAAGTGCAAAGATCAGTGAATTTTCTCCTCCAATGACTATACGAGGGTCAAGACCAAGCCTCGATAGATCGCTTTTGTGTGCTTTGTTTCATGTTGTGTGTTGCTCATCTTTTTCTTTTGCTTGGTTCTTTTTGGTACAAAGCTTCAAAATTATAATGTTGAAGTTAATTAATCTGTTCTCGATTCTGATAAGCTTGAAGGGATAAAATCATACAAAACATGGAAACGTCTCATTGAAAGCACTCTAATATATAATGAATTGTGGGAAGACATATGTGATGGAGACATTAAGCCTAATAAACCCACAAATGTAGCTCCACTTGGAAAATGGGAAGTTAAAAATGTCAAGGCACTAGCTCTTATAAGGTCTTCAGTTAATGTTGAGATGTATATTCATTTTGAAAATGCCTCAAATGCATGGACTGCTTTGCGTACTTTCCAAGATCTATTTGATACACAACCTGAATCAGAAAAGGTTGATCTACAACTTAAGTTGCTTCAACAAAAACTAATTGAAGGAGGATATGTCCTTGAGTATATCCCTAGGCTTAAAAATAGTAAGCACGAAATAGTAAAAGCTGGATTTCCTTAGTAGATGACAGTTTCATGACCATAATTCTAATTGTTGGATTGCCTTCTTCTTACACGCATTCTTCGGAACTCTACAAGTGATCGGAAAGTTAGATAAATTAAAGTTTGATGAGCTAAGTGAGATTTTATCTCAACACGAAAAAAATTTTAGGAAGAAGGAACAAGGGGAAGATGTCTTCTTCACAAAGGCCAGCACAAGTAAACCATCAGCTGACAATTCTAGAGGAAGAGGAAGAAGGTCGTGGAAGAAGCTAAAATAGAGGAAACTTTCACAGAAGAGGAAACAATCAAGGCAGAGGAAACTTTCAAAATAGAAGCAACTTTCAAATCAAAGGAAACAGTCAAGGACGAGGTCACAATCAAGGCAGAGGGCCAACTCAAAATGGAGGTCAAAGCAGAGGCAGAGGACAATATCAAGGAAGAGGTAGAGACTTGAATCCAAATTGTCTGCAGAAGATGTAACAAAGTGGGGAATTTTGTAGAAGATTATGGAACTTCCATTGATAAAATTCCAAAGTTCCATCAAAACACAGTTCAACCTGCCACTGATCAAGATAATGATGGTTCAAAATATGTCTTCACATCAAGTCAAAGATCAAAATCAGCAGCATTAGTTTCCACCCTTCTTCAAAGTGATTATGAATATGTATGGATTTTAGATACAGGAGCAACTCAACAGATGACTTTTTGACAAGACTTATTTTGGAACTTCCAACCATTCCACCGTAGTTCAATATTTCTTGCTAATAATACAAAACATACCCATTATGGAAAAGGTGCTGTCAAATTTTATCTTCCTAACATTGGAGAAAGATTGATTTCAAATGTATGGTATGTACCCACCTTTAAAAAGAATTTGTTGTCTTTAGTCTCAAACCGACAAGCTGGACATCACGTGGTTTTGGAGGATGGCCTAGTTAAAATTAATTCAATCAAGGAGAACATGAAAAAAATGATGACAAGATACAAAGATGGAAAACTGTTAAGGATGAGAGGAACAATTATTCCAAGGAATTTTGACGTTGTAGGAGTAGCAAGCACAAACATTTCACCTATCAAATTATGGCATGTGAGATATGGACATCTAAACTTTCACAGTTCTCTCACCTGAAAAAAAAAGGAATGGTTAAGGGACATCCTACCTTCAAGAAATAAAATGCAAGGTGCGAAGCTTGCATTATGGAAAACAAAGTTGAGAACCTTTCCCGACAAGCTCATGGAGAGAAAACAAGTGTTTGCAATTAGTACATAGTGACATTTGTGGACCCTTGCAAGCATCTCTAGGAGGTTGCAAATATTCTTACTCTTTATTGATGATTTCAGTAGAATGACTCGGGTTTACTTCTTGAAGCATAAGTCAGAGGCATTTGAAAATCTTAAAACTTTGTGTCAACTTGTTGAAAATGAAGTCAAGGAAAATATTGGCACTTTTAGAACTGACAATGGAGGAGAATTCACTTCAAATGAATTTCAAATTATTACAGAGACAATGGGATCAAGCGACATCTTACAAATATCTACACTCCACAACAAAATGGAGTAGTAGAAAGAATGAATCACACTTTGTTAGGAATGGCAAGATCTATGCTAACTTTCAAAACGTTAAGTCCTATTTATTGGGCAGAAGCAAACCATACAGTTGTTTATTTAAGGAATAGGTCTCCCACTGCTTCTCTGGATGAAATCACACCTTATGAAGCATGATTTAGTTTCACAACTAAATTTAAACACCTTAGATTTTTTGGTTTTGTGTGTTATGCCTTAGTTTCAAAAGAAAAACAAACTAAGCTTGACTCACAAAGTTTGAAATGCACAATGACTGGATATTCGAATGAGAAGAAAGGGCACAGGCTTCTATCAAATGGGAAATTTATTGTCAATAGAGATGTAATTTTTTATGAAACTGAGAGTAAGATTGCTGAAGAAATAGAACATCTTATTCAAAAATTGGAAACAAAAGGAGATAAAATGTAAGGAAACATTGCAAGTCAACCAAATTCACAAACTTGGTATGAACTTGATTTTCCTTCATTTGAATATGATTCATCCAGTCCATCTACTTCATCAACACAGTTTGGGTCTTCTGGCAGTTCATGTGAATCCCCAAGTAGTAGTAGTTCTTCTGACAATGATTCTCCACCCCCAGAATCTACAATTGATCAACGTACCTCTGTTTACATTAATCCTCTTTATAATGATGGTGACTTTTCAGAATCTCAAACAAGTTAACATCAATTGCCAAATTGGGTTGTTGAACTTTTGAAAGATGTAAGGCCTAATGAGAAAAATAAAACAAGAACAAGGGGGTCTACCAGGAATGAAGGAAATTTTTCCCTGATCACGAATGATGTTATTGAACCCTCCACATACAAAGAGGCAATAAAATATAGAGAATGGCAACAAGATATGATTGAAGAATATAAGGTAGTTCAGGACAACAACACTTGGAAACTTGTTGATTGTCCTCAAAATGTTAAACCCATTTGATGAAAATGAGTTTACAGAATTAAGTACGATCAAAATGGAGAAATCGACAAGTACAATGCTAGACTTGTGGCTAAAGGTTTTGCACAATTTGCACAATAGGAAGCCATTGATTATGAGGATACTTTTTCTCCTACAACAAAATGGAACACTATCTGCTTAACACTCGCATAAGAAACACAAAAAGGATGGAAATTTCATCAGTTGGATGTAAAAAGTGCTTTCCTCAATGGAGATTTATAGGAAGATGTATTTATGGCACAACTGTCAGGTTTTGAAATTGAAGGGAAAGAACATGAAGTTTGTAAACTGATTAAGGCTTTATATGGGTTGAAACAAGCTCGACGAGCTTGGTATGCCAAAATGGATGAATACCTTCAGAAAGATGGATTTCATCGAGGTGAATCTGATGATACTCTGCATGTACGCCAACAGGGTGAACATCTGGTGATTCTTGTTATGTATGTTGATGATTTTATCATTACTGGAAAAAATGATGATCATATTGTACAAGTGAAAAAGGAGTTACATGCAGGATTTAAGATGAAAGATTTGGGACTACTTCACTACTAACTTGGAGTTGAAGTATTCCATCGTCCACATCATATTTTTATTTCTCAGAGTAAGTATGCAATAGAAGTTCTTTATAGATTTAGAATGCAAGATTGCAAGCCTATTCTTACCCCCATGGAACCAAACTTGAAACTTTCAAAATTTGAAGGGGGGCAAAAGGTGGACAGCGTTATTTATAGATAGTTGATTAGCAGCCTAATTTATTTGATAATGACTCGACCATATCCTTCTTATGGAATTAGTATTCTTTCACTCTTTATGGAGGAACCATGGGATAGCCACTAGAATGCAGCCAAAAGGGTTCTATGATATATCCAAGGAACAAAATATTCTGGTCTTCTTTACAAAAGGACTAAAAATTTTGTACTCAATGGATTTTCAGATGCCGACATTGCTGGCAGTATTCATGATTGAACATCAACCTCTAGTTGTTTAATGAACATGGGCTAAGTTGTGGTATCTTGGAGTTGCAAGAAACAACCTACAATGGCCACTTCTGCAGCCGAAGCAGAATACATATTAGCATGGGAAGCAACATGTGAAGTTGTTTGCTTGCGTAGAGTTTTGCAGAATTTGGGCATTCCTCAAGCAGAAGCTACATCATTATACATTGATAGGAATTCAACCATAAAGCTTACTAAGAATCCAATTTTTCATTCCAAAAAAAGCATGTGGACACCAAGTATCATCACATTAGATCACTCATTTCCAAGGATGTCATCAAGCCAATTTATTGTCCTTCAGAAGCTCAGGTCTCCGATATTTTCACAAAACCACTTAGCAAGATCAAATTTACTAAGTTCAAAGATGAATTTGGTATTTGTTGTAATGTATCTTTGGATTAGAGGGGGGAATTTTAGATGATCCAAAATACAAAATTCATAGTTCACAAAGTTAGGATAAAATATTTATATGTCCCCTTTCCGACCATTATCCCAGGTAGGGACCAATTTCGATGGGCAAATATCAATAAAATTATGTTAAAAAAAAGCCTCTACAATCAATCCCACCATTGGGTCAATCTTCCTTGACATCCCCCATACTTCATCCTAACCCACAGTACAATTGAAATCCCCCACAATAATTAAAGAGGCAAGATCCATGATGCCATATGCAAACAAAGATTCCCAAAAAACCGACCTGTGCCTATATGGGCCATATAAATTCAAGATATGAAAACAATCCTGAAATCTATGCAAAAAAACCTCAATGAGAATACCTTCCGAATAGGAGAAATGTTTTGCTCGAACCCATATAGGGTTCCATAAAACCACCAGTCCGCTAGATAGGTCAGTCACAACCGTGGTTGCGATATACCACTCCGGGAACATTTTCCGAAAATAATCAACAACATGAGAAACCGAAGGCATGGTTTCCTGAAGCAAGATGATAAACGGGTCAATAGATAGAAGTAGATGCTTTAGAGCCAGGAACTTAGTGGGGGTTCCCAATCCCCGAATATTAAGCGATAGAGTGACAGTCATGGGACACCTTGTGCGGGCATCTAGGCTCCAAAGGCCCAGGAGGATGGTACATCAGAAATAGGTAAATCAATGAGAAATCTATCCAAAGGAGAATTACAAATATTGAGCTTGGCACGAACCCTAAAGTTGAGACTCCCTTGATTGTTTTTTCACTTGACTGTCATATTTCTAGCAGAGTTAGGGCTAATGTGAGGAGAGGATGTAACTGAAGGATTATCAATGGTAAGAGACTTTAAATCAAGGTTTTTCTACTAGAGAAGGCAATCTTGATCGCTACCCGCAAAGTTGGTAGGAGAAGTCAACGAAGAATGTGCAGGGCTCTTACCAGGACGGTGACTCGTAGCTTTTGGCTGTTGCAGAGGGGACGAAATATAGGTTTCATAAGAGGGGGATGGAGCATCATGTGTCTAAAACAGATTAGGATTGAGAGGGACATTAAGAGGCTGAAACAATTAATGGCAGTCTTGACCGGTGGGGGAGAAACCCGTGGAAGGTGGGTGTGAAGACGAGAGAGGCCAACATGTTTCGGGTAAGACAAAATTCATAGAATAAGAAGGAGATGACAGGATGCTTATGGGAGATATTTGATTTCACAGAGATGAAAGAACAACAAAATGAGAAGGATGAGTATCATGATGAATACCTGAGAAGTGACGCAGACTTATTCCCCGTGTGAACACAGTACCATGATCTGGCTTTTTTGGTGCCCACATAGAGTTCCTTCCATAATATCTTCCATCCATGCATCACGAATAGTTTGTCAGGACGTGTCCAATGAGGTGACAAAGAGAACATCAAAATGTAACCCCCCAATAATCCAATCTCTGAATAAGGTTAGTGTCACCCCAGTGAAGCCTGATATGTTCTAGAAAAATACCCCTGTATTCTTTCTCTATAAAAATCCATGCGACTCTTTTGTCAAGGGCACCAAGACAGCGAGTATCCACATACACAAATTTCCCAATTTCATTGCCAATATCTTCCAAAGCCTGCTTCATCCATAGTTCAATGGGTAGACCAGGTAGCTTAACCCAAATCAACTTATTATGTGGAGTGTTGTTGAGGGAATTAAACCCGATAAACCAAGATTGTAGTTCTAAAAAGTTGTGCCCATCAATCCATGGAATTGATTTAATATTTTACAGATCTTCCTGGCTGAGGAAGTGAAAACTATACTATCCATTATTACAATTAATGGATTTATAATAATGTAACATACATCAATACATCATAAATTTTTTTACCAAGTTTAATTATCACTGTTAATTTGATTTCTGTTTTTATATGAATTATTAAAATTATTGGGCTGAAAATACAGTACCAGTGTTATTGATTACTAATTAAGAGATCAAGGATCAGTTTGTTAAAATACTGAAGAAATAGTTGAAATGACTTCTGAGAACAGTTATAACAGTTCCTTGACCATTTTATTTTAAGAGGAAAAAGGGTAGAACCTTGTGGGGGGTTAGAGGAACTGGACTGTGTGGAATACTTCCTCGAGCTGGGCAAGACTTAACCAATGGGAAAGAAAGTATGATAACAATTGTGGGGTACAATACTTGTGGCTGGACTAAGTCCTAACGACCAAGGTGCCTAACTGTTCATCAGTATCAAAGGTGTAAGAGCTCAGAGGGGGAATCTAGATGTAATTTCCAGTTCTGAGGCTGGGTGAAGAGACCTTCCGAAAACAAAAGTTATATGCAAGAATAAGGAAACAGATAAGTGTTATAACCATATCAGTCAATATTAGTAGAAGAAATAGATTTATATTGTTATCATAGAAAACTACATTGACAGACTAGCAAAGGTAGATAACATTTATTGATTTCTCAATAGAGTAGAGACTTTTATCTTACTTATATATTATCAGATATTGACTCATAGTCTAAATATGCTAAGGAACAAAATATTTTAGTTCACTGTTATTTCTAGTAGAGAGTTTAATGATTATTTTCTTAAAAAACGTTGCTCAGCAATAGTAAACCTATACTCTTTCTAATCTTTTAGTAAATCTTATATAAAGCTGAAAATTTCAGTCCATGGATGAAAACAAATACTTCCATGAAATTTACAGACCAATTCTCAAACTAAATTCTAGTAATCTTCCTTATTTCTTATTAGAAGGAAAAAATCATAAAAATATAAACGAAAACCATATTTATGGTTGACATCCCTTATAACAACAACCAAGGGTTTATTAGTTCCCGAGCGAATCCCGGAGGGAACTCATCAAGAACTGAGTACCCAGGAGCATCCAGACAAGAATCTCTTAATTATTCATACAGAATTATATTAAAAATGAACGATATAAAAGAAAAGGAAAATATAAGTACCAGGAACCTTCATTCAAGCTCACAGTATAATTTCACAATGGAACTGGAATCATAGAAACATCATAACCTTTCATTTTAAAAATGATAAGAAAGTAAGTCTATAATTTCATAAACCAAGCTAACCATAGTCAAGTTTCGACATTGAACTCCATACTACGATATAAGGATAGATAAATACATTGAAGCCGTACCCAGAAATGTCCAACTAACCTCCTCAGAAGTAGGAAAAATCAAATATTGAACAAGTTCAAAAAACAAAAAAATTGTGATGGTTTTCTAAGGCCGACAGTCCCTAAAACGATAACTTAATACATTCTTTATAAATAGAAGAAGAAACTAGATATCGCTCATGGCCTGAAACCCTAACCATTAACCAATCCTTGAAATTTATGTCATAGAAACGCTGGCTTGAGGAGCTCATGCACAAGGAAAGTTATAATCCAGGACCCTCTTGGAAAAATAAAGAACAAAGCACGGTATCATCAGAATGCCACTTTCTATCGACCACATGTCAAGCGAAGGTTTTAAGAGCAGGAGAGAGCTTACCTACATAGGAAGGCCAAGGGTTAAGACTAGAAGACCACACCAGTCTAATACTATTATACAAAAAACCATGAAGGCGTAGGTTACATGAGTAAGAGTTGGACCACCCTCACCATTGCAACAGAACCTATAGATACATTAGCAGCTTTATTGTGTTGAAAAATGTGCAACAATAAATGTTAAATTTAGAATGTGCTAAAAACAGACCTGCTAAAAATACCATGTCTAAAAATAGCATGTCTAAAAATAATAGTCTGGCTAGCGAGGTCATTGGCCACATTAGGTGAGAGGTGAAACTGCTAAAAATAGAAAGTTATAAAAATAGCATTTACGAGTCCCTTCCTATTTATAGTAGTCCCTAGTCCATCTATAGGAAGTAAAATTAATTTTGGTCTTAATAGCAGTTGGAAATATTAATTAATTAATTCAGTTGAGTTAATTATTTAAGGAAATTTGAATTTGAAGTCTTTGTGAGCATGTACATGACTTGTCCCACTGATTGAGGAATTTATCCTTAATTTCCTCCACTGATTGAGGGAATACGTATGAGTTCTATAATGAGAGAATCAATTGACTTAGTTCTAACTAGTCAAGTCCAATTAGATTATTTTAACAAGTTGTTAAAATAATAAAATACAATTTGTTAATGCTTGCATGCATGTGACAACTATTATTTTAGATAACTAAGAATTCACTCATGGATAACTGTTGCATGTAAATTCTATTAGCGACCCAGTTGAGAACAGATGTGGGACAGTGTACTATCAGATGCTTGGATATTTCTAGTAATATTCCTTGCATGGAGAAGGATCTATTATAAGAGATTGGAGGACTTGTGCCCTATATATTAAGGCCTAGGTAAACCATGATTTTCATCTTCTGATTGAAGATAATCAAGATCTTTTGATTACGGAGAGAGCAGGATAGCTTGAGAGCTGATTCTTTTTGTATCGCGAAGAGGATTTCCACATGATTGATAATAGATGGTTTTATGTTGGTGCTTTCCCCTAGATATATCTTGTGTTATGTGTGTTTGATTTCTCCATATCAGTTATATGTGTTCTTATTGCTGTTGCTCATGGTTGATTAAGTTTCTGCTAAATTGTTTGTAGAAATAGATCAAGTGTTTTTCTTTAGTACATTGCATTACCAGGTTGATCTACAGGTGGGAAATTTCTACATGGTATCGGAGCTAGCTGATTTGTAGAAAACGTCCTACATGGTATCAGAGCTAGCTGACTTTTAGAAAAATTCTAAAAAAAAATTACATGGTATCGGAGCACAGGTGATCAAGGAAGAACCGTATACTAAGAGGAGATTTCAAATTTTTGAGTTTTGGGCCGAGAATTTGCAGAGAAGATCTAAAAGTTTTTGTACAAAAAATTCATAAATAAATAGCAGTTTTGGATTCCTTGTGGAAAAATACCCAAAATAAAAAATATAAAAAAAAAAAACGGTTGAATCAGAGTACGGATGAGGGAGATCTCGCTGATTTAAAATCAGTTTTTTTCTAGAAAATTTCGTGACTGCGGGAAAGTGGAAATAGATTGGTGTGCTAGCCAAGAACTTATATGCACTTGAGGTACAAGGTGCATGCAGAGCCTTAAGGAGCAAGGCAAAGGTTAGATACTTGGTGGTTGAGAGGGATAGTAAATTACCTCTCAACATGCAGAGCTAGAAAAAGTCTCAGCGGATTGTGGAGGAGCCACGATTGGTGCAGCAGCTTTAGGAGGTTGTGGAGTAGCCACAACAAGGGAAGCTGAGTGGATATCGAGTAGAGACATCTACTTACATAGAGACCTCTAGTAGGGGGAAACTTCAAGCCAGGTGGGCTGAGGAATCACATGCAGCCATACCTTCAGGTAGGAGGTGGGGCGATATAGAGTGATCGTCTGAAGGAGGAGGGGTAGGATCCTTGAGGTACCCAATCTCTTGGATGAGACCTTGCTACAAGAGCCCTGATGTGGAGTAGCAAGAACTGACTGATTGGGTAGAGACAGATGCGGGTGGAGCAGCAAAGAGAGCGATAGTGCAAGGAATCCCAGGACAACACATAGCTAACAGGCTACAACAATGCGACAGGCATAAGTGTTTTGCATAGTGCTAGGTGGCACAAAGAGGTGTGCAATGGTGCGAGATGCATGGAGATGTTGCAGTAGCACAGATGTTAGAGAGGGAGCATTTGTCAACGGGAAGTAGAGCTTCAACATCAGAGTATGTTCCTAGCCCAACAGAGTGGTTAGTGGGGAGTGCTTTTGTTCCAAGTGTTATTGGAACAAGTGGATTGGGTAGATGTGTTGTATGCAGAGCATTCTAGAGTTATAGGATCGGGTTCGAGAGGAAGCCTTTCTTGTTGAGAGGGAGTGTTGAAAAATGTGTAACAAGAAATGTTAAATTTAGAATGTGCTAAAAATATACTTGCTAAAAATAGGATGTCTAAAAATAGTAGTTTGTCCAGTGAGGTCATTGGCCATATTGGTTGAAAGGTGAAACTGCTAAAAATAGAAAGTTCTAAAAATAGCATTTCTGGGTCCCTTCCTATTTATAGCAGTCCCTAGTCTATCTATAGGAAGTAAAATAAATTTTGGTCTTAACAGTAGTTGGAAATATTAATTAATTAATTCAGTTGAGTTAATTAGTTAAGGAAATTTGAATTTGAAGTCTTTGTGAGCATGCACATGAGTTGTCTCACTAATTGAGGAATTTATCCATAATTTCCTCCACTGATTGCGGGAATAAGTATGAGTTATATAATTAGAGAATCAATTGACTTAGTTCTAACTATTCAAGTCCAATTAGATTATTTTAACAAGTTGTTAAAATAATAAAATATAGTTTGTTAATGTTTGCATGCATGTGACAACTATTATTTTAGATAACTAAGAATTCACTCATGGATAATTGTTGCATGTTAGTTCTGTCAGAGACCCAGTTGAGATCGGATGTGGGACAATGTACTATCAGATGCTTGGATATTTCTAGTAAGTATTCCTTGCATGGAGAAGGATCTGTTATAAGAGATTGGAGGACTTGTGGCCTATATATTGAGGCCTAGGTAGTCCATGATTTTCATCTTCTGATTGAAGATCACTAGGATCTTTTGATTACAGAGAGAGTAGGATAGCTTGAGAGCTGATTCTTTTTGTATTGTGAAGAGGATTTCCACATGATTGATAATACATGGTTGGAGTTTTATGTTGGTGCTTTCCCCTGGATATATTCTGTGTTATGTGTGTTTGATTTCTCCATATCAGTTATATGTGTTCTTATTGATGTTGCTCATTGTTGATTAAGATTTCGTTAAATTGTTTGTAGAAGTAGATCAACTGTTTTGCTTTAATACATTGCATTACCAGGTTGATCTACAAGTGGGAAATTTCTACATGGTATCGGAGCTAGCTGATTTGTATAAAAAGTTCTACATGGTATCAAAGCTAGCTGATTTGTAGAAAAATTCAAAAAAAAAATTACATAGTGAAAAGCAACAATGGAGAAGTACCTTAAATTATTTTTGAATTTGAACCATAGCTTACTTCTTCTACCACCAAGTCAACCTGCTCCACAGTGGTCTTCATATCCGTAATGAGGTCATCGCACATGTTCCAGAGTAGCCTAGGAACCCGTCAGGCACCCTCTCAAACCACGACAGTGCATCCAGATTCCACTGAGAATTCAAAATGAGAAATTACAATGGTAGCAGCAACAAAAATCACAAGGCACCTAGAGTTTTTGGTCATAAGCCTACCACAGTAATGCACCACATCACTGCAGCAGAGTTGAGAGCTAAGTCGAACGAAGAGCAAATGGACCTCACTCAGCATTGGAAAGAACATTATACCTCCCCGCCAAACCAGATGAATCACAACCGTAGAATTTAATAGATCCAGTAGTGGATGGAAGGCCAAGTGTGAAACCTCAAGACCCCTCCTGAGAACATTAGTTATGCATATTAATGTCACACTAGATGGCTAGCATGATGGTGTAAAGTTAAGGTTGGAGAGATCCTCGGGTGCTCCTGCCTTAATGAGGAGGGACCTGCCCATGGAAGAAAGGATAAAAAAAAGTTAATGTAGGCATAGCATGGCAGCCCATGTGGAGTTCCAGCAAGGAGGCCAAGCAAAACTACCATTGTTTTGACCCTTAACCCCTATAAATCACCAATCAAATAGTGCCAAATCATTAATACTCTGTATCAAGTTTGATATATGCAGGAATCCCATGGTATATATGTTAAATATGGCATAATAATTAACATATAAAGAGTTCGGCTAGTGTAAATATAGATTGGTCCATTTGTGAGTAATTCATGATTAAGGCCCTAAATAATTTATTTATTTATTTATTTATTAATTATTATTTCAAGTAAAGTTTGTTACAAATAATTGATTCATATATTATTAGTCTAGTTATATTTTAATTTTGGATTTACTAAATGTTAATTTTAGAAATGTTTAGAAGTTAATTTTTTTTCTTTAAAAAATAAATGTTTGTGAAAAAAAAATCATCTTTTTAAGTTTTGGTAAATCTAAAATTATTTTATAAATTCAAATAAATCTAAACTAATATAATAAAATTAAAATAGATTTTCTCAATTTCTCTTCCTAACAAATTTGAAAGTTCTATTTGATTGGAAATGAGATTTAGAATTTAGAAAAGACCTTACCCATCTCATTATTATATTTTTACTGCAAAGTTGGTATACACCACAGATTCAAAAATATATATGTTTGCATTTGCGTAAGAAATCGAAGTTTCAATAATCTATACATTTTTATGAGAAATAATAAAAAACTATAACAATGCTATATTTTATGTTGCAAATTTAGACTAATCAAAATTGATTAAATAGATAAGTTTAAATTGTAAGTGTAATCAATTGCTTCACCACTTAATGTTTAGGCAGTGCCACACGGGTTCTATTATTTTCATATTCGCTTGCGGCCACACTGCTTTGTCTATTATTTTAATATTCCCTTGCTGCCACACAACTTCTTACCATATTCCCTGTAGAAGGATTCTCACCATATGCTGCTTATATCGCCCCCCGAGTTGGACCCTTCGGCTCTAGACCTGATTTATGGGGCTTGTTCAAATTTTGGAGAGGTCACCTATAAACTATAGGGTAAGAGGAAACAAGCTGTTAAGTGTGAAGCCAAATTCACGCAGTATTCTAGATCCTTTTAGATTAGATTTTTCTAGATCTCTAGGATTCTAGATCCTCTTACACCACTAGTGGTTTCTAGATCATTCCAGATCTCCATCTGAATCACACACAGGATTCTAGATCCTTCTTCTGCCTCTATAAATTTGTAATTTCTCTGGCCAAGGAAAGCAAGCCAAGGCCCAAGCCTGTTATGTAATGCAAAGTGATTTCTATTCTCCAGTGATTGTTTTCTCTATTCTGTTGTTTCTGACTAAATAATCTTGTTGTTTCTCCATTTGTCTGTCTCTGTGAATTATTCTTTGCTATTGCCATCTAAGTCTCTGAGTATAAATCTGATGTGTGTTATGTATGCTTTGATCTAACAATTGGTATCAGAGCCAGTTTCAAATATCCACCATGCAAGCCCCTTAGTGCCATCGCCTTGCTCTGGTAGTGTTCCCTAAAATGTTGGTTGTTACCCATGTGGTTGTTGAAGGATCTATCTAGGAAATAGCTTAGGAACGCTGGAACTAAAAGACAGTTGCTGCAAGAAAAACAAGGTCATGGGCCTATGTTGAAACGTGTTGCTGGAGTTTGAAAAGTGGAGATCTGTGGAGATTGGAGTTGAAACGTGGTGTTCGTAAGTTTTTTTTTTTTTTCACATCAAACTTGCACGTATAGGTCAAGTTTTTTTCTCAAACCAACATATGTATGTGTGAAATGTGAAAAGGTTAAAACATTATATATGTTTTTATATTTATTATGAAACATACATAATTATATGTTGGAATTTTGAAAAGTATATTTTAAAAAAGAGCAAGAATTTTGAAAAGGGTATTTTAAGAGGAGGAAGATCATTATTACTAAATTTTAAAAAGTAATAATTAAAGTTTTATTTTTAAGTGGAGTTTTTGAGTTTTGGGGCGTGAATTTGATTGAAAATGGAGACAACAATTACAAATACAGAGAAGTTGAGTGGGGCTAATTTTGCCCTATGGAAATCATAGATGGAGGATATACTGATTTTAAAGGATTAGTACTTGCCGATTGAGGGCACAACAAAGAAACCCTCATCGATGACAAATGAAGAGTGGAATAAGCTAGATAGAAAGGCAATTACAACAATCCGTCAATATTTAGCAAAGAATGTTTATTTCAATGTGTCCAGAGAAAATACAGCTAAAGGATTATGGAAGAAGCTCCATGATCTATATGAGAAGAACACAACATCAAACTAAGTGTTCTTGATGAAGAAGCTTTATAATCTCAAAATGAAGGAGGGTGCTTCAGTTGATGAGCAATTGAATGCATTTAATACTATTACTAATCAACTTGCCTCTATTAAAATCATTTTAGATGATGAAATTAGAGCTATTTTGCTAATGTGTTCTATGCCAGATAGCTGGGAAAATTTAATTGTAGCTATGAGCACTTCAAAAACTACAGGGACCCGAAGTTTCATGATGTCAGCAGTAGTTTAATGAATGAGGAGCTACGTCACAAGTCAATTGCAGAAAACTAGGGAGGAGAGGCTCTAGCTCTAGTTGATCGTGGTAGGAGAATGGATCGAGGCCGGCAAGGGCGATCAGGATCGAGAGGCCAATAAAAATCAAGAAGAGGAAGGATCACCTGCTTTCATTGTGGCAAACCCGGGCGCATGAAGAAAGAATGTCAATTTTGGAAGAAATGACAAAAGGATCAGAGACCGTTTAGTACAAATCACAAGTCATCTAGCACAAATGAAGGTGAGACTACTACTGTAGCCACAGATGGTGATGTGTTGTTTACTGTTTCATTAGAGGATGCATGTGTATATGCATCTACGAGTAGCTTTGATTGGATCCTTGACTCTGGGGCATCTCACCATGTAACCCCATGCAAAGATAGTTTTGTTTCATATAATCCTGGTGATTATGGTAGAGTGCATTTGGGGAATAATTATTTTTGTAGTATTGTTGGAGTGGGAGATGTCCATATCAAGGTGAAAGATGGACAAAATATATTGTTGAAACAAGTCAGGCATGTACCAGAAATGCACATGAGTTTAATCTCTATGGGACGACTGGATGATGAAGGCTATTCGACAAGCTTTGGAAAAGGAGGCTGGAAAATTAGCAAAAGTGCATTGGTCATGGTCAAAGGACCCAAGACAGGAACATTATACACATTGAAGACACTGATAGGAAAATCAAATTTGGCTGCTGTCACAAAAGAAGGAAATTCAATAGATCTGTGGCATAAGCGTTTGGGTCAAATGAGTGAGAAGGGCTTAAAAATCCTTGTGATAAAAATTTATTGCCAGGTTTGAAATCCTACAATCTTGATCTTTGTGAGCATTGTATATATGGTAGACAAAGAAGGGTTTCATTCCTTAGAGGTGGTCATGACAGAAAGAAAAATGTGTTAGAATTGGTACACTCAGATGTGTTTGGGCTTGTTAACATCAAATCATTAGGAGGAGCATCATATTTTGTAACATTTATAGATGATGCATCCAGGAAAGTTTGGGCATATCCTATGAAAAATAAAAGTGAAGTGTTTGGAATATTTCAAAATTTCCATGTTGTTGTTGAAAGAGAAATTAACAAATTGCTAGAGTGTTTAAGAATAGATAATGGTGGAGAATATTTCTCAAATGTATTTAAGGAATATTGTAACAGGTTTGGCATAAAGCATGAGAAGATTGTGCCTGGTACTCCTCAACAAAATGGTGTCGCAGAAAGGATGAATTGCACCATTATGGAAAAGGTGTGAAGTATGTTGTCCAATTCCGGTTGGAGAAGAATTTTTGGGCTGAAGCAGTCAAGACCACTTGCTACCTCATAAATAGATCTCCAACTACTGCCTTGGATGGTGGTATCCCTGAAGAAGTTTGCACTAGTAAAAATTTGAATTATTCTCACTTGAAAATCTTTGGATGTGAAGCATTTGTACATATTCACAAAGAAAATAGAACTAAGTTAGATGATAAATCTAATAAATGCATTTTTTTGGGATATGCAGATGAAGATCTTGGTTATCGTCTCTGGGATCTAGTCAAACAAAAAATTATTAGAAATAGGGATGCTATATTTAATGAGTTAGAAATGTTCAAGAGGAGTGTAGGAGAGTTGGAGGTCAAGAAGGTTATTGACAGGTTTGAAGAGCAGCAGGAAAACATACCACCAATACAAGAAAATGAACAACAAATTCAGGAGCATGAAGAACAACAAGTGGCAAGTAATGAAGAAGAAGAAGAAGGAATCTTGCAGGAACCTTTACAGGAGATTCAACCTGATAATGCACCACCACAGTTGGTTCACAAATCTTCTAGGCCTCATAAGCCTTCACAAAGGTATTCTCCTTCAAACTATATTTTGTTAACTAATGAAGGTAAACCTAATTGTTTTCAAGAAGCTTGTAAAGTTGAGCTCAGTAAAAAATGGAAGAAAGCAATGGAAGAAGAAATGAACTCTTTGCAAGAAAATAAAACTTGGGAGTTGGTAAACCTTCCAAAAGGTATAAAGGCTCTACAAAACAAATGGGTGTAAAGGATTAAGCATGAAAGTGATGAAAAGAAGGAGAGGTATAAAGCAAGACTGGTGGTGAAAGGTTTTGCCCAAAAAGCAAGTATTGACTTCACTAAAATTTTCTCACCTGTTGTTAAAATGTCATCCATTAGAGTCATTCTTGGTCTAGTTGCTGCTTTAGACCTAGAATGTGAATAGTTAAATGTAAAAAACTGCTTTCCTTCATGGTGAATTAGAGGAAGAAATTTATATGGAGTAGCGAGAAGGCTTCATAGAAAAAGGCAAAGAAGGCCTTGTTTGTAGGTTGAAGAAGAGTCTCTATGGGTTGAAACAAGCACCTTGATAATGGTACAAGAAATTTGATTCATTCATGTTGGAACATGGTTTTCAGAGGTTGGAAGCTGACCATTGTGTCTATATCAAGAGGTATGATCAAGGAAAGTATATCATATTATTGTTACAAGTCGATGACATGTGATTGTTGGGCATGATAAGAATAAGATCAATATATTGAAGAAAGATTTGGGTAGCAACTTTGCAATGAAGGATTTGGGACCAACATAACAGATATTGGGCATGCAGATTATGCGTGACAGGAAAAACAAAAGGTTGTGGCTATCACAAGAAAAATATATCAAGAAGGTGCTTGACAGGTTTAATATGAAGGATGCCAAGCCAGTTGGTACACCCCTTGTAGCCCACTTCAAGCTGAGTACTGAATTATGTCCTAGTGATGACAAGGAGAAAGAAGAGATGGGTAGAATTCCTTATGTTTCAGCAGTTGGCAGCTTAATGTATGCCATGGTATGCACACGACCAGACATTGCATATTCAGTGGGAGTAGTGAGCAAGTTCCTTACCAATCCAGACAAACATCATTGGCAAGCAGTAAAATGGATTTTAAGGTATCTCAAGGGTACTAGTCATTATTGTTTATGTGTTGGTCATGATGAGAATGTGCTTGAAGGATTTACAGATGCAGATATGGCTGGAGATATGGATACTACAAAGTCCACTACAGGTTATTTGTATACATTTGCAGGTGCAACAGTATCTTGGGTGTCAAGGCTACAAAGAATAGTAGCCCTCTCTACAACAGAAACATAGTACATAGTTGCAACAAAAGCTTGTAAAGAGATGTTGTGGATGTAGCGATTCCTAGGAGAGATAGGAATAAAGCAGGACAAGTATGTGTTATATTGTGATAGTCAGGGTGCCATTCACTGGGCGAAAACGCAGCATTTCATTCAAAAACCAAGCACATTGAATTAAGGTACCATTGGATCCTGCATGTGTTGGAGGAAGAATATTTATCCTTGGAAAAGAACCATACAGATAGGAACCCTACAGATATGCTCACTAATATTCTACCACGAAATAAACATGAGTTATGTAGAGGCATCGCAGGACTCGGTGTGACTTGATGACTCTTATTTGGCTTCAATTGGGAGAATGTTAAATGTGAAGCCAAATTCTCATAGTATTCTAGATCCTTCTATATTAGATTTTTCTAGATCTCCAGGATTCTAGATCCTCCTACACCGCCAGTGGTTTCTAAATCATTCCAGATCTCCATCTGAATCACACACTTGATTCTAAATCCTTCTTCCGCCTCTATAAATTTGTAATTTCTCTGGCCAAGGAAAGCAAGCCAAGGCCCAAGCCTATTATGTAATGCAAAGTGATTTCTGTTATTTAGTGATTGTTTTATCTATTCCGTTGTTTCTGACTAAGTAATCTTGTTGTTTCTCCATTTGTTTGTCTCTGTGAATTATTCTCTGCTATTGTCGTCTAAGTCTCTGAGTAATGCACTGTGTGTTATGTATGTTTTAATCTAACACAAGCAATAGAAAATCGGATCTTATTATCAACTTTGGCTTCTGAAATTTTGGTAGCTTTCTCTGCAAAATAGCAATAAATTGATGTGCAAAATAAATGAAATATATATTAAAAAAAAAAAAAAAAAAAAAAAAAAAAAAAAAAAAAAAACTAGCAGGTGCCTCTCTTATGTTCATACTGTACATAAGGCAAATCCTATAATAAGAGCCTTTTCTTATATATAAGTGGTTCAACCTATTAACCATTATGTTGGATATCATGTGAAGATTATTGTAATGATTTTAGGTTCATCAGTGGCTAAAGATTTGATCTTTAACCTTGATTCAATGCTTAGATCGTACTTGCCTATGAATAGAAGACATGGCCCTGTATAAGGAGGATATATTTGTTATTATATAGCAGAAATTTTAACGTGACGTATATATCATTTTTGAGCATACATGCTTCTGTCGGGTTTTTTAATTGAAATTGAAATTGCTGTATCTTTAGTACCAAAATATTGTTGAGATTTCAAGGTGATTCTCAAGCTGTTAAAATCTATGTATCTTTGAGGTCAATTTATCAAACTTACACAACAGTGTCAAAATCTATGTATCTTTGAGGTCAATTTATCAAACTTACACAACAGTGTCAACCGTAACATATTTGGTTGAATTTAATAACTTCTGAAATATCTTCAAAACTAATATAGACATGTATATCCTTTCCATATTTCAATCGTTAGAACAGCAAAAGTTATTTATCAATCTTATGATATGCTGTCGACACTGAACATATTTCGCTCACAAGCTAAATCATATTTCAATTCTTATAATAGCAAAACTTTAAGTGTTTTCATCAGATTTAAAATAGAGTTACTTTAATTTCAATTCGCTTTCTGATGTGCGTAGAAAAGTTGGAACTTGATGATCGGTTGAGGTGAAGCAAGATTACACTTTTTCCCGGCCTCAATTTCGAACCGTAACCTTACTAGGTTGAAACATTTTGTTGGGCAGCTTTTAGTTTTAACTTTTTATAAATTTATTTTGACTCAGAAATCCATCCATATTCTTTGAAAATCTTCTCTCTTTCCAATTAACGTTTCTCGTGATTTTGCAGAAATTTTACTTGTTAGTGATTTTGCAGAAATTTTTGTTGTTAGTGTTCCATGAGCCTCATTTTCCCTAAATACAAAAACATAGAATCTAACAACCATTCATTCTTTGACTAATTGCATTGTCTGTAATTAGGTTTGAAGTTACTGTATAAAATATTTTTTAAGTCAATTTTTTATTTTATTTTATTCATCATGTCGCATCAGAATCTAAAAAGAGACTGACGTCACACAAATAATCGAACCTGGTGGAAGTTTCGTAACATGGATTTACCAGATACATTTTAGACTAGTGGTTATTGATAACCCAAACTCGTAAAAACAGTTGCTTACATCTCTGCTTCTTTTTGCTTTTATCTTTCCAAATTTCCGTCCCCAGTTTGTTCGCAGTTGAAGTTGTACTAAATTGAAATTTATTTACACTATTTACTTCACTCTCTTCTCCCTAATTTTTTAACATGATCATGGCATTCACTATATTCTTTACCAATTTTATAACATATTCATAACCTTCACTCTATTCTCTCATCGTCTTTTAAACTAAGTCTAACTCTTTACGTTTTGTTCCCTTGTCCTTTTCTATGTATTTACCCAGTGGATTCTATCTTTAAAATTTAATACAAATTTGTTAAACTCATAAGTAAAGCTAATTTGTTTAATTTTCACAATTATATATATGTATATATTATTTTTCCTAGTAATATTTTTTTAATTTAATAAAATTGTTAAACTCATAAGTAAACTAGTTTGTGTAATTTTTCCATTTTTATATATATATTTCTGTATTTTCACAATTTATTATATATATATATATAATATATATTATATATATATTATATTTTAGCAATTGCTCTAAAATAATGCAAAAGTAAGTAATAGATCTTAAATTGGAAAAAGTTCGACTTTTGTTTCATCATGCAAATGATATTAATAAATTAAATTTAAATTTTAGTATTTTTTTAACATTTAATGTGTATGTATATAAAAATATTTTGGAAGTTAGAATATAACATGTTCTATATTCCAAAGCAACATTGGTTCATGACTATGGAAACAAAGTTGGTTGTTAACCAAAATGCTGAATCCATGAATAGCGATAGGTAATCCATGAGTAGGTAAGAGTATAAGAACTTAATCAACAACTTTGAACGTTGTAGTCAAAGAATATAAAGCTTAGTTAATCTTTGGTCAATACAAATTGATTTTGAATGTATTGCAAATCAGTGTAGCCCATTCATGTGGTCTCATTAGATAAATACCTTGTAGCATCCACAAACCATACTCTAATATGAACACACAAAATGATTCTCAACTCAATGGCAAATACACAAAGAGGACCCATATAGTATACAACTCTTTTCAGGTTGATTTGAAAAAAATGTGCAAATGACACCAAACAATGGACAACCTAGATTAAACTATTCCTCACCCTTACCTTGTTCATGAGGGCTTCACCCAATGAACCCTTGACATATCACATGTATTCATGTCATACTAAACAATACCCCTAATTTGACTACATATTGGAAAATAACTCTAAAAATCACATTATTTAACGGCCTATCAATACAAACCCAATACACCTTCCCAATTTAAAAAACCCCTACTTTCACTAGATATTGTAGGTATCCATTTTTTCATTGACATTTTTTATACTCCTTTATATTTTTTCATTAACTTTCAGCGCCATTTTTTATACCTGCCAATATAAAAACTCTTTACCCTCTATTACATGCTCAATATATTATGTAATTTTTCACTCAATATATATCCCCCAATGACCTTGTTCCCTTCCATTCCCATTCAAGAGAACATATAATTAATTTAGAAAGGACTTATCCCTTGTCTCTTTGTGTTTTACCATTCTCATCCCAAACTTAATGGGTATAGGATGCCCACAAGCAAGAAAAGTTTTATGATATATCTATGCATAGAGAGACTATGTAAAAATATTCAAGAAACCAAATTAACGCCTCATGTTTGAACCTCTAAGTTGGCTATTGAATGCCAACTCCACAAAATTTCCATCTTTTGTTAATGCCCCTCTTTAAAACAACCTTATGTTATATGTGTTGTATTGGTCCAAAATATCAAAAGAAATATGAACATCAGAAATGCCCTAAATGTCTATAGGCTAAAGCGGAATCTATGAATGCCATTATGTGTCTTGTAAACCCCTAAAATGCTAAAAATCATTAATTCCTACAATACAATATACTGGCCTATAGTAATTTTGGGGTTTTGAGTCGAGACTCATCAAGAAGTTTAGTTGCTTCTTCCACTACTACTTCTATTTGTGAAATTTCCCAACCAATGTCATAAGATGAAATATCATCATGCACTATAAAAGAATGTAGAAGTACAAATCTCAAAAATGTGCCAAATGACTCCTATAGGATTATTAAATTGAAGAAGTTTGCAATGTATTTTTCTTTAATTTATAGAAAAAAGTGTGTTTATATATATATATAATCCAAAAAACTGACAATAGATTGTGTTTTATATTAGGAACTTCTAACTTGAACATAGTTTTGTATTTGATCAAATTGATTTTAAAAAATAAGCTTTGGATAATTAATGAATGAAATATTATAGTCTTCAAAAAAATTTATTTATACCATGATAAATATCTATTTTATGAATAGAAATATTAAAAATGAATAATTTATTAATAATTTACTACAAATTTCTGTTTTAATATATATATATATGTAAAACCCATTTCATTATCATTTATAAACTATTCCTTCGACAAAATAAAATTGAAAACATTACCGGTTTAAAGTAAATCAATAATTTCCTTTTTCTCTTTAATACCAATTCTACCTTTTTCTTTTTAATACCAATTCTATTATTAATATAAAACAATTTTTTTTTTTTGCGAAATTCTACTCAGTGCTCTTTAATCTTAATTCTACTTTTTCTTTTTAATACCAATTCTGCTTGTTTATTTATATAAAACAAAATTTTTTTGCAAGATTCTACTGAGTACACTTGTTTACTTACATAAAACATTGGATTTTGCTTCATTCTACTGAGTGTGCTCATTTATTTGGTTGACGTGACCGTTGTAAGATCGAAATGATAGCTTGGAATTAAAAAAATTGGTACTAATTTTCTTCCTTCATTTAACAATTTACTTATTTTTGTTTGGGTGACCATTATAGGTAACTACAGGGTCAGCTACTCCTAGATTCGTGAGATATCGGCTCTGATATTTAGCCACCACCTAACCACGCTCTAGGATATGGATGCCCTAGGTGCTGAAGAGCAAAATGAATTTTACTTCTAGTGCCCTAATGATATCCTAGTACTATATAGACAAAACCAAAATTAGTCGGAAAAAATAACTTCTTCAAGTGCTTCATTTGATCGTAGACAAAATAATATGTATTAAGGTTGTGAATTTTTAGGATATGGATTAATTGTAATTGTCATAGCAGCACACATTTAATAAATAATCTATAATAACATACAAATGAGATATGCTTTTGAATCGGTTCCGAGATACTATTTATGTTGTAGAAAGACTATTTACATGAAGGCGAAAACAAATTAAATGTGAGTTTCAAAGAAATAACATATTTTAATTGAAAAAATTATATTATACAAATATTTAATTATAAATAAATATGATGTTAAAATTAGTAAATAACAAAAAATATTATATATGGATAATTATTAGGTAATGTGCATTATACCTAATTTTAATATGTTTTAAGATAATTGTATTTATATTTATGTGTTTTGTTGAATATAAGTAGAACAGTAATGTATTTTTTTTCCATAAATAGCAACAAGAACTAAACACCAAAAAGTTTATTATTTCGTTATGTTAATGAAAGATGCATCTAGGATTGTCCTATTCCTAAGACACATGTTAAATTTCCTACTTAAAAGGTTCAAAGAATTTATTAATGCTATATTGTTGTTGTAATATGCTATCAATGTTTTTGAAAAAGGGTTTTGTGTGGATGTTTATGGTAGAAAGCAACTAATGGTAAAATTGTGATACAATGTTGCTTATTGTATTTATTTAGTGAGGATGACATGAGTTTAATTGCAATTATGCACAATGGCATTACTCTGCATTATGTTGTGATAAACTATTGCTTATTGTATTTCTTTAGTAAGGATGACATGAGTTGACTTGCAATTGTGCACAATGGCATGCATAATGTTGTGATAAACTATTGCTTATTGTATTTCTTTAGTAAGGATGACCTGAGTTGACTTGCAATTGTGCACAATGGCATTACCCTGCATTGTGTTTTTTGAAAAAGTTTCTAAGGAATTAAATATTTAAAATATGACAAGCATTTCAACTTCAAAGAAAAATAAAAGATTGTATTGAGGAATAATTTCAATGAAACCCCTTCTTATAATCAATTCTACTTGTTAATAGTAATTGGTTAGTTGGTAATTAGTTTTTTTCCCAAGAGAAAAATAATCTTTATATTGATGGGAGAATATACATGTTGCATCCCCAATAGGGCCTATTCAAAGACCATGATCCATTCAAAATCCTGATCCATTCAGTTGAAAAAACATATAGTTTCAAAAAATTGAGACCTCATACATCAAACATTTCCACACTCTACAACTATATGTGCAGAAATTGTAGATAAATATAAGCTGTCGTAGCATACAAGAATATAGCGAGACAAAAATAAACTGAGTAGAATAGAAGGGGTTGTGAAGGATTAAAGGAAACAAATTAAGAATTGTAAATAACCACATCCACAACTTTTGAGATGTTAAAAGACCTAGATCGAAAAAACGGGAAATTTTTGGATTGATAATCATCATGAAGTCACAAGTAAAAAATATAGAAAGGAAATTTTTAGATTGATAATCATCATGGATTCTCTGATCACCTTGATTGAATGTGCACCCATATCTTGGACAATGTTGATTCCTTTCCACAATATTGATTCCTTTCCACAAATGGATTATGGGAATGAAAGCCCTTTAGCAACTTCACACCCATGTTCTCTGCATCTCCATTCTGTATTGGAGATTATGGGAATGAAAGCCCAAAATTTTTCTTGTATCA
Organism: Pinus taeda; assembly: GCA_000404065.3. Classification (NCBI taxonomy): domain Eukaryota; kingdom Viridiplantae; phylum Streptophyta; class Pinopsida; order Pinales; family Pinaceae; genus Pinus; species Pinus taeda. Next base: position 195,872 of record APFE031268547.1, read on the forward strand.
GATGTAATGTTAAGTATGATAGAATTTTTGTTTCTCTCCAGAACTTGTTTTCTCCCCCAAAAATTATTTTGTATCGTAGTTAAAGTTAAGTCTAATAGCGTTTATTCTGCTCTCGAACAACCACAAACATGCCTTTTTTATCTCCCCATGTCGTTGAAGCTAAAATTTTGAACGATGTAGAGGTATTTTGTTGTTTTGTTACAACAGTGAGTGTCTTTAGGGTTACCAGGCATCAAATCTAGGATCTTCGAAGCTTAAATCAGTTAAATCTCTTTATATTTACTGGAGTTCATGTTTTTTTTATATGTCATTTTAGTATCTGTTTTTTTTTTTTTTTTTTTTTTTTTTTTTTTTTTTTTCCGACGAAATAGCGAAATACAACCATCCATCCATACCCATGTATCCCAAGACATAGAATTAAATTTAAAAAAAAATGCAGAGATTAAGAATAACAAAATAACAGTCACCACATTTCCTCAGTGTGCAGCGATTACTTGAGGTCTCAGACTCTGATGTTTAGAGCTCAATAAACTCTTTGGGAAACTGCTGAATAGGAACCCTATTATAGATTTTGCTACAAATGGGATAGTGACCAAATAGCAACACTTATAGAGATTGGCCATCCTTGTAGAAATTGTATATTATTCACTGGGGAGGATCCCTGTATATTCTTCGTTTGGGAGGATCCTGGTTGGCACCAAGAAACAATGAGGCTATAGCTACAGTACAAAAAAATGAATTCCAGGCCATGGTGAAAAGTACTCGAGAAAGAAGAGGAAATCTTGAAGATAGAGGCTCATAAAAAGCAAAAGAGAAGAAATTTTGAAGATAGGGGCTCATAAAAAACAAAGGAGCCACTGCCGTAGTGATAGTCCCTCCCTGCCGGGGTTGAAAAAGTATGAGGCCTGTATTGATGATCTTATGACTCATTCCACGTGCTTGTATTCAAGCAAGACCAAAGTGACATATCTTTATCGTTTGGTTCTCCGTTATGAGATTGTTTTGGGGCTTCAAATCACGATGTAGCACATTGGCAGAGTGCAGATAGTTAAGGGCTCTCAATAGTTATGAATCGTAACAGAATGAATTTGTTAAACCATGCTCAACTCCATGGATTTTAAGACTTTCAGTTGCAACTTGTTTCTATGCCGTTCCAATGACTTGAACCGATTAGAAATGCATCAGTCATCATATATTCAATTTATTACATGTCTCAAGAAATTTTAATAAAAAATGGCTTCAAGATTTCGAAGAAAAACCAGATTCAAGATAACAGCGGTTAGATCAAGTTAACAACGGCTACAATATTTGCAAGAAAAATAAGTTAACAACAACTAGAGGAATTGCGGGAGACTTTAAACTAAGCCTCCACAAATTTCGACCAACGCCTCCTAGATTTCAAGAAATTTCCGAACAATGGCTAGAATGCTTCTTAAAAAATCGAAATGAACAGCAGCTATCAGGTTTGAAAATCGAATGAACAATTGTTAACGATTTCAAGAAAAAAATAGAATTAATTAGGGAACACGGCCTACCTAAAGGAATTATGGGTTTTGGAGTGCAACATCACTATGTATGCTGGTACTGTTTTAGTGTCCTACACTACAATATATGAACTGTGTTAACGTGTTAATTCTATTGGATTCTAAGATATTTACCTAGTCTACACTCTAGCAACTAACTAAAAAAGTTGATCCAGAATTCACCTAGGAAATATCAACATTAAAACGTCAAACGAGTGTATGCATAAACAAAAGCACGACGATGTCCTTATAGTTAAGAGCAGCCATCACGTTTCGAAGTCAAACGAGCAATGATGCATTCTTGAGTACGGTATATATCCATCGGCTTGAAATATGATCCCTTATAGAAGAAGGCTTATTTTCAAGAGGTAACTGAGATTTTCAGAGATTTGGCTTCTTCTCATAACCATATTACACATTCATTCATTTAATTGATTGAGTAAATTAAAGAAATAGCCAAAGAATATATAGAAAGTAAATTATATATATAATAATTAATTCTTTAAAAAGAACGCGTGCAATGTCCTAATTTGCATGCTACACTTGTTCAGATCGATTATTTCACCATGAACCTTTCTCCTGTTTTAGTGTTACTCCAACATCTCATAAAAGAGATATACCACTGCGCTGATAACTTGCAATTTTTTACATCTCTTAAGACCACAGGCACTGGATTCATGCCTTTACTGAGTTCAGGTGAAGTTCTTTACTTTTCACCAGTTCCCCGGTCTCAAATTGAACCAACGCGTGCAATGTCCTAATTTGCATACTTTACACTTGTCGAGACTCGATTCAACCCTGCCTTTTGCACTTCATTTGCACGGTATGTTTCAGTAAGATTCCTCTATGAGTATACACTCTGTGATGGAGGGCTTGTAACCCTTCCAATGTTCACCAGTGTTGGTTATTGTCGGTTGTTGAGCTGCTACTTCGGCTCTGCACTTTTCCAAGGGATTTTCAACACCACCTCAGGTGATCGGTGGCACATTTTATGTCTATTGTGTTATTATTGTTGTGATTTTCTTCCCATTTTCTGTGTTTGGGATTCTAATCCACCTTACATTTGGTTGTTGATAGGATACAGTCTGACGACCTTCCTCCTTCGCACGCATGTTCAAACCATTAGAGTTTTGCTTCAGGGTAATATCTCCATTAAAGAAAGTTTACGGCGCTCTAAATTTTATAAAGTTAACAATGCTCTAATTTATACACACTGTTTTAAATGCTACTCTCTTTTTTTCTGCTTTAAACTTCTGATCTTTGCCCTGAAATAAGCTTTAGATAAAGGTTACGTTGCTCTGAATTTTATGAAGGTTACAACGCTCTAATTTATTTACACTGTTTTAAATGTAATGGATGCTCTTTCTCTTTTTAATTTCTGGTCCTTTCCCTGAAATAACTTTTAAAGAAAGGTGCAGGCACAACAAAACTAGATTTTTGCCAAGAATCATCACTCTGCGTATTGCTCTTTTTCCCCAATTTTGATGCCATGGCTGAGCCTTCTCCGAGCATTGCAGAATTTAGTCAAAGAATGAAGTTGGTACACTTCAGTCATGTTCTTATCTTCTACTCTCTACAAAGTTTGTGCACAAATACAACGGTTGCTTCAAATGGTAAGAAATTATCCCTTTGATATGTACAAATCCATTATTTCTGTGATGTAAAATTTAAAGAATATTAAAGTTCCACGAAGGGTTTAGCAATCATATCATACATATGAGTTTAAGGTTTGGTATGTTGCTTCTGAAATTACAGAGGCACCATATTACGACACTTCGTCTTATACACAGGTATTGATATTCTTCTGCTCAATATCCTCAATGCTTTCATTTCATCCCTACAGACTGGACCCTTCTGGCTAATTATATTTTGTTTCGCAGTGTGAACCCTATCCTGCAGCACCTCTTTACGGTGGGGGATTATTCAAAATCTAGGTTTTGATAATGGAACCAACTGGTGAACTGGTTTTGGGAGCGCGAGTGTCACACTGCAAATACAGAGTCAGGATAATGGCAACAAATATCTTGTGGCATCAAATTGGTAAGAAAGATTTCATTCGCCTGCTCAAACTTTGGGAAATTTAAGGCAAGATGTCAAGTATGCTTTGTCAGGTAATAAATTGGTTACCAGATACTGCTGTGCACGATCGATATTCTTCAGAAACCTTTAACATTATTGAGTTTGATATGGCTTGTGTGGGGTTCAATGTGTACAGCGTGGGTGCAGGTCAGATTGGGGAACTCTGCTTTAGTTACGACAACTGTGGGGATGGACAATGTGTCGAAGTGACATATGGGAAACTTAATAACACAAACAAGGTTTGTACCTCTGTTTTTGTTCTATTTTTACTGTAACTATTTTACCATAGATTGAATAATTGCTCAAATTTTGAATTTGAAAATACCTTTCAGCGTTGCTTCTACAGGTGAATCGGTAGAAATCCACTACTTCTTCTACAGATGAGTCTGTAGCTATGAATCCCTGTGCATTGTATTTGTAGCACTTGCAACAAGCGAGGGCCAGGGCGAGGGCCAGTGGTTGAAGAGGCAGATTCTTCGTACACTTCTGTCACGGTAGGGTAAGACCACTGTTCAACTGCGCCTCTTCTTCAAAGCTCCGGAGGTTGTCCAACATTGTAAACCTATGGCGAGTTTAAGATGGATGAGCATGTGTGGCAGGTGTAAGCAAGTTGTGTGGCGTGTGGCAAGTGTAAGTGTCAAGTGGCAGTCGATGCATGAGTTTTTTGAAACTTTGGATAAAACTTTGTTAGCCATTTTTGAAACTTTGGATAAAATCTTGTTAGCCATATAGCATTACCTCAAGACGCGTGAACGTTCCAATAAGAGTCTCAAATCAAAACTTCGGATAAAATTTGCGTGAAGGGAAATTGCAACCCGAGACTTTGGTTAAATTTTGATAGCGCAGAAATTTTTTTGGTCAAATGACCGATTAATGCCTAGTCAACGTCGTATCGATCGCTAGAGTCCTTGCATTGCTGGAGGCAGGGACTAATAAGAAACTATTTGATTTTTGAACGAAAATATCGATCGAGTGTTCGATCCCCGACGAGGCAAGCACAAGGGGCGTAGTTAAGGCGGGAGGGGGTGTCGACGCTGCAGGTGTTGAACTAGAGCTATTCCACGTGTTAGTTTTTTATTTGAAAGAGAACGAAAATAGAGCTCTGCAACTGGGTGATTATACCTAGTCTAACCCCACAAAGGAATGCCTATTGGCACAATTACGAAACTTTATAAATTAAATTGACTTATAAATTTTAATAAACATCAAAGCATTTTATAATACATTTTATATGGTCCAAAAAACTAAATCAAAAATTAATTAAAGTATATTTGTATGAACTATAAAAGGATTAATATATAAGTTCAACATATATATAAAAAAATTACTTCATCATTTTAAATTTTAAAGATCATTTTGTTAGTACATTTTCTATTTTGAGGATCATTTTTTTACCTCAAAGTTCCCCTAATGATAACATGTACAACATTTCATTATGGTGCACAACATTGTTATGCCATCACTTTTCCTAAACCATGCAATCCTGACAGCCTCCAAACACCATTTTTCTCCTATGTATCATGTGAAGGTGGGCGAGATTTCTGATGTTGTCAACACTCTTGTTACGTAGTAATTTGTCACTGTCTCCCTGTCAGTCTTCCTACTGTGTCATGAGACCAAATTCATCATGCTCATGCTCTCTAATGTGTCCAAATGACCCACTTTGCCAAAGTTTCCTCTATCATCGCGACTGTTGTAAAAATAAACGCGTTGATGAGCGCTCCTAAACAAACTCAATGTGCTGCCAGCGTGGAAGCACACGCCTTTCCCGCGCTGGTTGAATTTCATGTGATAGCACGCTGTTCCTTATGTCTGATCACGCTGATATGACTTTCCTTGTTATTTAGCAGCGATGCCAGCGCTCCAGTGTAGCTATGCACCCACGATGATCCAGTTTGGGCAAGTTTGTTCTAACAGTCGGCCTTCCAGATGACTCCAGACCTGGTTGTTGGCCTTGTAAATGTCACCCTCCCTTCTTTGGCATGTTTGTTTCGTCATTTGAGCCACCTTCCTTGGAGAAAAGCTCATCCTCACACCATTCATGGAGACTCCTTCTCCTATTTAAGCCTCCACCATTGCCATGAGCTGCTAGTTTGGAATTGATTGTGTTTAGAGCACTGTTGATAGTATTGTAAGCTTGATAGGCAGCTAGTGTGATAAGTGTGGGATTGTTATAGTGCTTGAGGAAGGTTGTAAAGTGTTTCCATATTGTGTAAACTTGTGTGAGAGAGAGAGTTGTCTTGGGATATCTACTTTCAAGGGTGAATGCTTGAAGGACTCGCTGGCTGGACCCAACCAAAGGAGGATTTGACGTCAGAACTTGGTTGTATTCTCTTTTGTTTTATTAATAAGATAAACGACTATCATTACGGTTCCACTCATGTGTCTTTGATTATGATGTTTGAGTTGTATCTTTTCTGACCGGTACATAGTTGCATTTCCCGGATTTTATGCTTGTATTTGTCTTGTCCTTTGCTTGTGCAGGTGTATGTTCATGGAGATCGTGAGGATTGCGACCAGCTGAAGCAAAAGAACGGAAGTGACAACCCATCTACGAATATAAGCGTTGGATTCGAGGTAGGCTCTCATCTTGGCCTTTATTTTGCAATTAGGAACCTGCGTGTTAGCGTGCTTGATTGTTGCTAGACCTCAGTTAGGCTAGAGGGATCGCCTTTGTCCGTAGAGGGGATTTACCTACACAACAATTTGGCCTCGGCTGGGGATTGTTTACCTTGTTGTTTGAATTGTAAGCCTTAGACGGAGCCTGAAGCATGGCTAGTTAGCCTTCGAAACGATATTGCTCTGCATTAGCGAAGTAGATCAAAGCCATTTCAGTCAATCTTCGGTTTTGTTTACAAATTGAACAGCTTGGAGCTAGCTTTTGTCCTTTTCTTGTTTATTTTGTCCTTGAATTGGATTTTTACTCTCTTTTTGAAGTTTGGGGATTAGTTCTCTGCTTTTAGGTTTCCTGGTTCGGTCTAGGAAGTGCCTTGATTGTTTAAAGAGTGATTGCCTTGGTTTGGGAGTTTTTGGCTTGATTGTGGTCATTTTTTGGCTTCATCGCGGTTTTTTATAAAACAGTCGCGCTGCCATCGCATAGCCTTTTCTGTGATTTCTTGATCATCGTGTAAATACACCAAATAGTCGCGACAGTTTTGGAAATCGAACCATCACGGTTAATCCGTGTTCTTCCGTGTTGACGTCGCTTTGTTGCTACGCGTAGTTATTTATCAGCGCCCTGTTGCTGTGTTCCACCCACGTTGATTCCTGTAGAATTGAATTTCTTCAATTCTGTCTCTTAAGCCTGTTGGTCTTACTTTCCCCTGCCTTTTTCACTTGGTTTATGACTTGATTTTTATTGTTTAAAGATTGAAGCACTTCTTTGCAAATCTTGTTGAAGCGAATCTTGTTTTTTGCTTTGTGACCTAGTTTTATTGTTTCAACTTTCTTGGATTAGCTTCGCTTGGTTACTCGTTTGCAAAGGTTCGTTTACTGCTTACTGTTGGTTTGATTTAGCCTTCCTCTTTGCTTGCTTTTTCTTGGTTGTTTAAGTGATTGTTGTTGAATCACTTAATATTGTTTCGATTTCTTTTCACTACTCGGGCATGGATTACAGTTGTTTGGAGTCAACCGATTTTTTCCACATTTTTTTGCTATTATTTCTCAAAAACTCTTTAGTTCATTTTGTCATTATTGAAAAAGAAAATCTCTTTTGCTTTGTGATAGTTAAATGAAAGTTAGGACTTTTCGTTTTGATTAGTAGATTAGTGATCTTAAAGAAACGTTTAGTGATTTCCATTAGTTGCATTAGGGAAATTCTTTGATTGATTGTGTTCGTTTCATTTGTATGAAAGCTCTCTAAACTCTTTTGTAATTAGCCTTCATCGAATGAAATGACATGTTTTGGCATATAGAGTGCATTTAGGGATTTCTGAGGAATTACATATGGTAGGACCTGAAAACCGAAACGTAACTCAAGATCAACTTTAAAATAAATCGAATAAACTTAAAAACACATTGGAACATAACGCTCACATTCTAGAGGTCTAGGCTAGGGACGTGCTCCGGCGTCGTTAAACCTAGTCGCTTTTGTTCTCACATTAAGGTTGGGTGATTCCTCCTTGTGTGATTTCAACTGTGGTCTAGTACGGACTTGTGCTCCCACGTACCGTCACGTATATATGGGGAGACTCCACTAGGTTATCATCCTTGATCCATAGGAAGCCATGTCTGTCGCCTTACAGCCCGTAACGCACCGAACACAGCATTAGAGAAGATTGACTGCTGTACAGAAAGTCCTTGGCTTTCATATGATCGCTAAGGTGTATATGCAGTTTTATGGATTGTCTGGTAACCCCCTTGCCTAGTTTCTCCAGAGCAATCACTTTTTGATCCTTTTCAGACTCCTTAAAAGAAAAGGCTCTATTGAGCATTTTTCACTTCGGGTTCATTAAATATTCGAAGGTGACTAGAGTCATCTTTTGTCCTTTTCTCGACTCTTAAAACATGAAAAGGTCAAGTTGTGTCCTAATGTCTTAAAAATTTATTCGACCACGATTACATTTACCTTGTTAGATCTTGTTTGCGCTAGTTTTGAGTAGGGTCTTTTATCGTCAGCTTGTCTAGGATTTTTGTTTGATCATCCTGGCGGATGCATTGATCCCATCTCCCGTCCCAAGTGACCAAGGGTCTCCTTCTTCTGCTGCCCTTGAGACACTGGTTTGTGGTGACACTTTCCCTGTTATTCCAAGTGTCCAACCGTTGAACTCTCGTGCTCCAGAGGACGAGATTTACGACTTGTTTTGGAACCCTGTTTGGGAGCCTTCTGAAGAGGATTTTTCCTCTACTCCTGTTGGTGTTTCATCCCCGATGGCTTCTTCCGACATGGAAGATACATCTCCTGTATCGAGTGGAACACCCGTTATGTCGAGTATTGAGACTCCCATCCCGGCTACGTCCCCGGTTATCTCTACGCCCTACACTGTTACACCTCTCGGTATCATAGTGCCGGCGCGGTATAGATCTCTAAGGGATGCTATGGGCTCTGCGAGTTCCTTTTCTATGTGGGATAATAACATTGTTCCCACTATGGGACCTTTTGTTTCCCAGGTTCACCATACTGCTGTCACATCAGTTCCAACCAACCCGACCGTTTGTGTCGCGTCATCGACTCTAGTTGCTAGTGCCGTTACGGCATCTTCCTTCATAACTACTGTTGCCAACCCATCCCGAGGCCCGGTACGTAGTGGTCAATCGGAACATGCTGCTAGAGTTGCTCATCCTACAAGTGGTGCCCAACTCGCTTCTGATGCCATTTAAGCAGGGGGGGCATATTCTCAGTACTTGCATGCTGTCCAAAACCCAGGTGGACAAGGCCCTTATTATGATCCTGTCAATCATTATTTTTATACCTCCTTGCCAGCTGAACCCGCTGTTGAGGGTACAGTTCCATTGAAGGTGGCTTGGGGTACCACCGGTTATGGTGGTGGCCAATTCCGTCCAGGTCAAGGGCAGCCATCCCAAGGACCATCATACCAGGGTCAACCATCCTACTCGCAGCCTAATCATGGGCAGCAGTATTATGGCCAAACCTACCCAGGGCAACCTGGAGGCCCACAAGGACAACCCTACCAGGGACAACCTTTGGCCTCTGGTGGTCCGTCTTATACATATCTTGGGAAACCTTCTCGAAACCCGGGACAACCTTATGCTCAACAAGGACAACCTGGACCCTAGCAGGGATACCCTTCAGGTCAACCGTATGGGAACCCGGGACAACCTTACGCGCAACAAGGACAACCTGGAAACCAACAAGGCTACCCTTCTGGGCAAGGTGGCCAGCCTTACGCATAGCAAGGCCAGCCCACTGCTCAGCCTAGTTAGCCATCTGGTCTACAAGGACAACCTTCGGTTGCGCAAGGACGGCCAAACGCCCAACAAGCTCAACCTTCTGGGCAAGTAGGTCCGTCTCAGATCCAACTAGGACAACCTTCCGGCCAGATGGCCCAACCTCAGTCTCCGCAAGGATATCCCTCTGGGGCGGCTCAACTGGGCATGCAGATGGTTCCTTCTTCTCAGCCTCAACCCGGTTACCAACCCCAGAATCAAACTGGTCTCCAGCCACAAGGTGGGTACCAATCCCAACCTTCTTATCAGATGCCGCCTCATTCCCAAGCTCAATATGGAGCCCAGCAACCCCAGGGGAAAAATCAATTTTCCCCGTATCAAAATTACCAACAACCGCAGGTCAACCCTTATCAAAATTATCAGCAACCTGCAGGGAAGTATGGTAACCAATGGGGTGTTGGGTGGTAGAACCAGTATCAACCATCCGGTTATGGATATAACCCTTATGGACAAAGTTCCTATGGACAGGGTATGTTTGGACCTGGTCCTTCTGGACAAGGTTAGTGGGGGAAACCGACAACTGGATGGAACTCTGGCCCTACCTCATATCCGCAGATGTCCTTCAACCCGCAGCTACCATTTCTAGCGACATTGGAACTGCCCAATGTGTCGAAATTAACAAATGATCCTATTTTGCATAATCCACAATGGCCACCAGTTCCGACTAAGATACCCGGCGACTGTCCCAAATTCGACGGCAAAGCCGGAGAGGATCCTCAAGCCCATGTAATGACTTATCACCTATGGTGTTCGTCTAATTCATGGCTTGATGATTCGATTCGACTTTGCCTGTTCCAAAGGACTCTCACCGGCTCCGCCGCTAAATGGTACATTGAATTGACCCGTGCATCTTTTCAAGACTTTAATTCATTGGCTATGGCATTTCTCACTCATTTTCAGCTACCCATTCGGTACGAGACAGGGACCCATCTCCTTACGTCTCTAAAGCAGGATACGGCTACGCACATCTCTAATCATATACATGAATGGAGAAGGCGTCACCGGTTGATCAAGTTTTGGATTCCTGATCAACTCCTCACCGATTGGTTCACGACTTCCTTTGTCCCTAAGATTGCACGGGACATTGCTATGGGAGCCTGTGTGACTGAAGAGCAAGCGATCGCACGTGCTCAGTGCCTTGAGTTAGTTTACTCTCATTCAAGTACTTTGTATGAGTATTTGCCTGATGCCCCGAGACCCGGTACATCCAAGGCTCCACCGAAGCCATCTGTCGATGGAGTTATTGACTCTGTGAATCCGTCGTCTAAAAAATCATCTTCAAACCCTGGGACGCAAAAGTCAGATGCTTCTAACGAAAACACTTCTCAGGGTGGTTCAAATTCTGAAAGTACTTCTGAGGTTAACGCCGTCCAGTCCACCACGGCGAGTAAGGCCTCGAAAGGAAAGAAGAAGGGGAAAGCAAAAAATAAGTCTGAACAACCTAAACAGGAGTCCTCCAAACCTCCATCTGAGGAAGGAGCTAAGCGCAAACCCAAATATCCTTGTCTCATTTGTGAGGAGGATCGCTACACTAAGGACTGCCCAAGGCGATCCGAGGTTAGTCATTTGTTGAAAGGCGCTCCTGGGATTCCTATAGTTCTTAAAGAACCTTTCCCCTCTCAACAGACTCAAATGGTGGCTGATCCATCTTCTTCTCCCTTTGGTTCCCAAGTCTTCATGGCTGGATCCATTCCCGTTCATGTAACGACTTGAACAAAGGAGTATCCGTCGTCCGCTGGGAAGGAGCCCGATGTTCCCTCAAGTGCTCCTTCGTCCAGCTTTAGTCCACTCCACATCGAGAGACCAAGTACTGAGACGACCATCTGACCCCCTCCCAAAGGAGTACTCAGGAGATCATCTTACAACCCAAATGCTCATGCTGCCCAGCACTATAGCATAGTTGAGGACTTAGCACAGGCTCCGTCGGCTATGTCCACCTTAGAGGTTCTCTAGAGCTGCCCCCCTCAGAGGA
>APFE031268547.1:207388-222064 GCA_000404065.3 Pinus taeda
TGGCATCGGCCCGGCAGATTCGGATCTGATTACCTTTGATCTCGAGAGCCATGTCCCAAGGCTGCCTCATCAGATCGCTTTTCTTATACAAGTCATCATCAATTCAAAAACGATCCATCATACAGTTATTAATGAGGGCGCGTCAACTTGCATTATGTCTATTGCTTGTTGGAAAGCGATCGGGTCTCCGACTCTGAGCCAGTCTCCTACGACTTTGGAAGCTTTCGATGGGAGAGAATCTCGTCCCTATGGTATTCTTCAACGATTGCCGATTACTTTAGAACGAAAAACCGTTGAAGTAGAAGTCGAGGTCGTTGACACAAATCTTACTTACAACCTCCTTCTGGGCCAGAGTTGGACGTATGCCATGCGTGTCGTGGCTTCATCCCTCTTCCGTGTCATCCGTTTCCCTCACCAAGGGAAAATTGTCACGGTAGACCAGCTCTCCTTCTTCGCGTCTTCTTCTGAAGGAAATGTGCCTTTCGTCGAACATACCTCGGTTCCTTTTGAGAGTGTGGGAGCCGGGCTCTTCAAAGATCCCGCCCTCATGGGTGTTTTCTCCCTCCCACCTCCCAACCTCGCCTCTATCAGTATGATTTCGATTCGTTCTAATCCCTGGGTCCTCCCCCCCATCGACCAGATAGAATCATGGGGTGAGGAGATGCCGTTGAGTCCCACCAAGCTCAACTACATCGAAATCGTTGCTGTATCGTTTCCTCCTACTGAACCCGCTTCTTTAAGCGGAGCTCTTGACTCATATGACTATTCCCCCTGGCTTGGAGAATGCACCTCCTCGGATCCATTAAAGGAAATATTTCCTTCCGACGAAGCCATCATAGAGACCATGTCTCTCGAGGAACCTCCATGGTCCCATCTTACCCACCGTTCCTCGTTTTTCCCTACCCTCTGGGAAACGTTGGCTTGTCTCGAGCGGTTTGCTCCGTGTCTCCCTTCACAACCTCTTCAGAGCCCATTCAGATCTATCAAGTGTCGTCTGAAGGAAATTTGGGGAACATTACACAGACCCAACCTATCGACATCTCTGTCAAACCAGGGATTGTCGAGAACATCTATATAGGAGTCACTTGCACTCCTGAGGAGATTCAAATCTACATAGCGCTTTTTCGCGAGTTCTGTGACGTCTTTGCATGGTCCTATGAAGAGATGCCCGGCATTGATCCAAACATTTTAGTGCATGAGATACCTGCGTATCCAGGTGCCAAACCTATTCGTCAGCGTTTACGCCCTGTGCTCCCCCGTAAGGCTGCAACTATCAAAGCGGAAGTTGAAAAAAATCTTAAAGCTGGTTTTATTTACCCTATCCCACTCACAGATTGGGTCTCAAACATTGTCCCTGTAGATAAAAAGCAGGGTACTATTCGTGTCTGTGTCGATTATTACGATATTAACCGAGTCTGCCCGAAAGATAACTGCCCCACACCTTTCATTGACCAACTCATTGATGAGTGTGTGGGCAGTGAAATATATTCGTTTATGGATGGCTTTTCGGGCTACAACCAGATTAATATCGCGCCCGTTGGTCAACACAAGACGGCCTTTATCTATCCGTGGGGTACTTTCGCTTACAAAAAGCTCCCTTTCGGTCTTAAGAATGTCGGTGCCACTTTTCAATGTGCGATGTCTTACGCCTTTCACGATATCTGGCACATCATACAGCCTTATCTGGATGACCTTCCCGCTTATTCCGCTAAGCGCTCAGACCACCCGTCACATCTTCGCGAGATTTTTCTTCGCTGTCGACACTACAATATCTGACTAAACCCGCATAAATGTGTCTTCTGCGTAGAATCTGGCCGACTTCTCGGGTTTATCGTCTCCCGAGAGGGTATCCGCTTGGATCCCCTTAAATTCAAAGCCATTTTGAATCTTCCTCCCCCTGCTTCTTTGCGGCAACTGCAGAGTTTGCAGGATAAAGCTAATTTCTTACGACGATTTATCCCGAATTATGCCGAAGTGGCAAAAGGTTTCACGCGGTTACTCAAGCGCGACACCCCATTTCGATGGGATGCCATAGCTGAAGAGTCTTTTGCACATCTTAAAAATTTTCTAGTTTCCGCCCCTTTGTTGCGGCCCCCGAATTATCATCGCGATTATACGTTATATTGGCCGCTGCTGATGCCACTATCGGTATGGTTCTAGTTCAGGATGATGACGATGGCATCAAACATGTTATTTACTACCTTAGCAGCAACTTGTTAGATACGGAAACTCAATATGCTTATGTTGAGAAGTTGGCCCTCGCTGCTGTTTGCGCTGTTCAACGATTCCGTCACTATATCTTGTTGCGTACTATGATGGTGATCTCCGATTGCCACCCCATGACCTATATTCTGTCACGACAATTGCTGGGGGGAAAATACTCGAAGTGGATAGTCATCCTCCAAGAGTTTGACTTGGAATTTACTGCTGCCAAGTCTAAGAAATCACTTGTCTTTGCCGAGTTGTTGTGTTCTTTGCCGTCCCCTGCTGCCTCCTCTCAGTTAGAGGATTCCATTCCAAACGAAACTCTCTTCCTCATCAACACCCTCGATCCCTGGTACGAGGATATTATTGTCTACTTGCAGACGTCCTCTTTCCGTCCCGAGACCTCTAAGGATGCTCGTCGACGGATCCGACATCAAGCCAAACCATATCGCATCGTTGGGGACACCCTGTACCGGCTCGGTGTCGATTCTGTTCTTCGCCGATGCTTGACCTTCGAAGAATCCGAGAGAGTTCTGAATGACTGCCACTCTAGTGCTTGTGGTGGTCACATGTCTGGGTATGCCACTGCACAGAAAATCCTCCGTGCTAGCTATTTTTGGCCCTCCATTTTCAAGGATTTCATTCTTGCTGTCCGTTCATGTCATGAATGCCAGATTTACCAATGGAAGATGCATGCACCCCCTGCTCCGCTGCACCCCGTTGTAACCGTCGGCCCCTTTGCCAAATGGGGCATCGATTATGTGACCTATAACCCTCGCTCGGCCGGGGTGCATGGGTACATCATCGTTGCTATAGATTATTTCACGAAATGGGCCGAGGCAATGCCTACATTGTCAGAAGACGGTCACACCACGGCGCAGTTCTTGTTCAATCATGTTATTTCGCGGTTCAGAGTAGCCCAAGCCATCGTCACTGATCACGGAAAACATTTTCGTAATCACATGATGACTGAGTTAACAACCCAGTTGGGCCTTAGGCATTATAGTTCGAATCCGTACTATCCTCAGGCAAACGGTCAAGTGGAAGCTGTGAACAAGGTTTTGGTCACGATGCTTCAAAGAACTGTTGGCATGCATAAGTCCAATTGGCATTTGATGTTGTTCTCTGCTTTGTGGGCCTACCATACCTTCGTGAAGGATGCCACTGGTTTCACTCCTTTTCAGTTAGTTTACGGACTGGAGGCGACCCTTCCTATTGAGTGTGAGATCCCTTCATTGAAGATAGCCGTCGAGTTTCTCCCTGATACTACTCCAGTAGAAGAGCGTCTTCTTTACTTAGAATGGCTGGATGAGACTCATTGTCTAGCCTCCCTAGCTATTGAAGCTCAGAAGAAGTGAGTGAAAACTCACTTGGATAACGTTGTTAACCCCCGCTCTTTCATTGAGGGAGACCTAGTACTGCTCTATGATCAAGCTAACGATAAGCTGGGGGCAGGAAAACTCGAGCCTATGTGGCATGGGCCCTACATTGTGAAAAGAGTTTTACAAAAAGGTGCCTACGAGCTAATAGATTATGAAGGTAATCCCCTGGATAGGCCCCGAAATGGGCTTTATCTCAAAAAATATTATGCATGAGTCCAGGCACTCTCTCTTTCTGTACATACGTATGCTTGCAGTGTGTTGTGTGTGCATCTTTGTTTTAGTTTTTATTTTGTTATGTCGGCGTGATTTCCGCTTATTGTGTCTTTTGCTTCTTGAATAGATGTCTGGATCGCCTTACGTTGGTTTCGCTGATGGTGCTTCCCGCAGTACTCGTAGCTTGTCATCTGCGGTATGGGTGATCTACGATCCTCATGGTGAGTTAGTAGATATTCAAGGGGTGTGTCTGGGTTGTACGACGAACAATGTTGCTAAATATAGTGTTGTGATTGAATTATTAGCTTAGGCGATTAACCTCGACATTCGCACATTGGTTGTAAACTTAAATTCTCAACTTGTAGTCAACTTGTAGTCCACCAACTCAACAGGCATTATTCCTTCAGAGATCATCGGATTTTAAGGCTGTATTTACGTGTTAACTTATTAGAAAGGGATTTTGATTTCATTACTTATCAACATATTCCAAGAAGACTTAATACGTTAACCAATGCATTAGCTAATTATGTATTGGACAGGCATTTGCATAACATGTGAATTAACATAATACAAGAAGCATAAAGTACAATAAACCATAAAAACATGTATATATATATATATATATATATATATATATATAGTATATATATATAATATATATAATATATATATATATATATATATATATATATATATTATATATATAATATATATATATATTAATATATCGTGTGGCGCACCGAGGCGCTCAAAAAATAAGTGTATATGTCTAGATAGGGCCTGTGTTCTCGGTACATCTGAGACACATGTCTCTCAAAAAATCACCAGTAGGGAATAAAGACCTAGATATCTACTGTGGTGGGTTGTGCTCGCTATAAATCCCAACCGCTCGTGCCACTCGCCTCAAAAGGCGATGCATCCTAGGTTCTACCCCCACTGTGTGGATCTGAGATGCTATGGGGACCTCCTCTATCCCCTCGTAATCTGGGACCCCTGTCAGGAAGCCCTCAAGGTTCTGTATCACGGTCTCCATCGTATCATCTCCCAGAGGAGCCAAGGCCAGAGCTCCAATACCCTGTGCATCTCTCCGCGCCTCCGGGGCCAGGCCAAGGGGTCTCGCCGGTCCTACATCTGCATAACATAGCGTTTGTCATTAGGACATGTACATGAAAAAATCAAAAACATCATAAAAATAAAAAATCAAAAAATGAGATCAAGTGTCTTACCACCATCGTCCCACTGCTCTCCAGCAGGCAGCGGCATGTCTGGATCTCCACGGAAGTCTATCCCGACATATGGCCAGTCCTCCACAAAGATAGTCTGTCTCTCCAACCACTCTTGGAAGTATACTCCCCATGCCACTGGTCGACCACCACCTCCTCGTGGCATGACTTGGCCCCATCGTGTGGCCCTCGTCTCTCGGGGGCCCCTAGGTGGGTCCAGGACCATATCCTATAGCTGTAATGCCGGCATCCGCTCCAACATGAGCGGGACTAAGATCAACCCATAACCAAACTGCTTTGACTCACCTCATCGGCAGTTGGTCAGTTGTCTCTTCATGCTCATTGTTACTGCTGCTGCCCAGTTGAATATGGTTGGGTTCAAGCATTCGAGAGCCAAACAGAGATGGGCCTTCGAGGCCTCGTGATTGGCCAAGGAGCCCGCTGCCCGAGTCACCATGAAGAGAATGGTCCGAAGGACGATGTCTTCCATCGAAGGAATTGCCACCTTCCCACTCCGTGTCTTGCGTGCCCGTGGGCACACCTGAGCCATCAGCATGTCTAGAGTATCGCCACCGGGTCGCTGCCCCTCCAGAATGGGCATCTCACCTCGACGTGACAACCTGGTCAAGAAATAGATATCTGTGTAATCGAACTCAATGTCCTGGCCTCGGATCACAAATTTCCCATCAATGGGATTCCAGGCTCTGATCAAGAATTCCAGGAGGTCAGGCTGTGCTCGCAAGCATGGAGTTAGGAAGAATTTAAACAATCTGCACGCCTGCATTGCATTTCAAAACCCAGCATCGGCAAAAGCCACTATGTCCTCGTTATCATGAACGCGTTCTTGCGAAACGAATGCCATTATACCCTGCATAGTCAAAAAATCTCATTAGGGCCCTATTCATAAAAATTCATACGTTCATTTATTAAAAAATTTGTTGCGCGGCGTTAGCGCAACTGTTTTTAAAATAGTCGCGCTGATAATGGTGCCCTATGTTGATTTTTACCGGGTCAGCGCGGAAGCACATCACTTTTCCGCGCTGATCCGGGAGTGGTTAGTGGAAATATTTCTCGATCAGCGCAGACCCGATAAGGAAATCCACGCTGACCGAGAGCAAAATGGACTTCAAAAAATCCGCCCAAACCACCACTTCCCACCGTTAAAATGTAGTAAAAACACTTCAAAATGGAGCGTAAGGAGAGATGAACCTACCTGGCGCAAGCTGCAGGACCTTCGGTGCTCGTACGGGGTGGAATTTGGTTCGTCAACCTCACAGCTCCAAAGCTCCAAATGGTAACAATGGTAAAACATTTTGGTTTATCCTCCTATTTATGGTAAAACTTTGGAAATTAAATATTATTTTAATCCATATGGGTTTTTAATAGTGGTTTTTTACCATATGCTTGGTTCCAATGTAGTTTTACTATGTTTTAATGCATGCTATCTATATCATTTCGAACAGGTTTACGAGTGCAGTTTTCCTTGTGCAGATTATCATGCTGGTGGAGTTATGATGATTTTATACACTTGGTCCTGAAACGTCGGCTTTAAGCTCTTTTTTCGACGTGAAATAAGAAAAGATAGTCGAGTCTCCCTCTCAACTCGTTAAATGAAATGAGAGGCGGTTGTCTTTTAAAGCTCTTTTTCCGACCGTTTAAACTTAAAAAAGATCGCTGGATTTTCGTCGTTTCGAATTCGTTAATGGTCATGAAGCAACATGGTTTTGATCGTTTTTTTACTTTTTCGGGTCAAAGTCACTACTTACAAAAAGTACTCCTCGGTCGTAATGGCCGGGCGGTTCTTTCGAGCATAGTTTTATACTTTTGGGGCTCGAGAGACTTAACTTTACGAAAAAGGACACCCCTGGAGTTTCCTTTTCACTGTCTTTTCAAACTCTCTAAATATGAAAAGGCGCCGAGTTTTTCCTTTGTCAGACTCGTCAAAACTTTAATGACATCGGGTTTCATCATGATGACGCCTCTCAAGCATATGCTATCCCCGTCAAGCTTGCCATCCAAAAATAACCGGGGTACTCGCCAGAAATGGTGGGGGAATAAAGGAATCATAATCATCGTCGTGTCGGCAGTATGTCGCTCTTGAACATGGCACTTGCCTGCATTCGTGTCTGGGTGGGGACATCTCATCTTGTTTCACGCTTGCCTCTGTGGGTTTGGGTTATCCTATTTGACCGTTCATCTGCTCATCGCCTTATCACCATGACCCCTAATCATTTGACATCAAATGCTGCCAAATCTGTTGTCGTGTCACCGATATGTCCAAGAGAATTTGACCTCTACAAAACACTCAACCTCCCTCTGATATCTCACACAAAACATGTTATCCCTCTCTGTCTCGTGTCGATGATGTGGGAAACATTATGGCCCAGCTTCGATCAAGATCACTTCCTGTCGACTCCATGTCATTATCCAGGAAGATGACCTAGACACTCCCTTCAGGTGCCTTACAGCCTGCATGCCTCAATGGCAGGTTCTTCGTGTTCGACGCGAGGTTTTCATCATTAGCCTCCAATCGAATGATTCTACGGGTGTTCGAAACCGGCTCATTGATTCACACGCCGTGGATTGTACCTATAGTACCTTGAGGACCATTGTCATTATTGGTGGTACCTCTCATGTCTGTTAACAGTTTTCATCATTGACTGGTAATCAGACGATGTTCTCGCATGTTCGACTTCGACTCCTATATTCGCATGCCTGAACTTGTACTTTTGTTCGGGTCGAGTTGGAGCGCAAGACCCCGGATTTTGTATATTGAGATCCGGGTTGCATTTTGTGGATTATTGTAATCACTACATGACTCATTCATTGGATGGCTGCGACCATGCCTGAGTCCATTCATTGATCCTCATCGGATGGCTGCGTCCATACCTGGGATCCAGTTTTTATGTACTCTGTTATGGATGGCTGCACCCATGCCATGTACATCATGCATTTGAGATATCAGTTGTACTACGTGCAGGTTCTTCTTGGTGGTGTTCCGGTTCGGCCAGTTCCATAAAGCATTTCATCCCTCCCACTCTCTCGGGCTTCATGCTTTAGGGGGCATATGTTACACAGTAATTTGTCACTGTCTCCCTGTCAGTATTCCTACTGTGTCATGAGACCAAATTCATCATGCCCATGCTCTCTAATGTGTCCAAATGACCCACTTTGCCAAAGTTTCCTCTATCATCGCGACTGTTGTAAAAATAAACGCGCTGATGAGCGCTCTTAAACAGACTCAATGCGCTGCCAGCGCGGAAGCACACGCCTTTCTCGCGCTGGTCGAATTTCATGTGACAGCAAGCTGTTCCTTATGTCTGATCGTGCTGATATGACTTTCCTTGTTATTTAGCAGCGATGCCAGCGCTCTAGTGCAGTTATGCACCTGTGATGATCCAGTTTGGGCGAGTTTGTTCTAACAGCCAGCCTTCCAGATCACTCCAGACCTGGTTGTTGGCCTTGTAAATGTCACCCTCCCTTCTCTAGCATGTTTGTTTCGTCATTTGAGCCACCTTCCTTGGAGAAAATCTCATCCTCACACCATTCATGGAGACCCCTTCTCCTATTTTGAGCCTCCACCATTGCCATGAGCTGCTAGTTTGGAATTGATTGTGTTTAGAGCATTGATGATAGTATTGTAAGCTTGATAGGCAGCTGGTGTGATAAGTGTGGGATTGTTATAGTGCTTGAGGAAGGTTGTGAAGTGTTTCCATATTGTGTAAACTTGTGTGAGAGAGAGAGTTGACTTGGGATATCTACTTTCAAGGGTGAATGCTTGAAGGACTTGCTGGCTGGACCCAACCAAAGGAGGATTTGACGTCAGAACTTGGTTGTATTCTCTTTTGTTTTATTAATAAGATAAACGACTATCATTATGGTTCCACTCATGTGTCTTTGATTATGATGTTTGAGTTGTATATTTTCTGACCGGTACATAGTTGCATTTCCCGGATTTTATGCTTGTATTTGTCTTGTCCTTTGCTTGTGCAGGTGTATGTTTACAGAGATCGTGAGGATTGCGACCAGCTGAAGCGAAAGAACGGAAGTGACAACCCTTCTACGAATATAAGTGTTGGATTCGAGGTAGGCTCTCATCTTGGCCTTTATTTTGCAATTAGGAACCTGTGTGTTAGCGTTGCTTGATTGTTGCTAGACCTCAGTTAGGCTAGAGGGATCGCCTTTTTCCGCAGAGGGGATTTACCTACACAACAACTCTCTAGGTCCTCCTAGGATACTATGTGTACAATTACCCCCCCACTTGGGGAGCTCATGTCTTGAATAGTGAAAAACTTACCCCTTTCAATGAGGGATTCAATTTGGGAGGGATACCATTTAATATTAAGAAGGGTGAGCAGAATTTAGACTCATGTATTTGTTAATTTGTTGGAAAAATTGTTGGCTAAGAACTTTCCATGAGAGGGGAAGGGGAATGAGAGTTGAGGTAAAAATATTAGATATCCACTAAATTATTGATTCTGACTTCTAACGTTGAAAAGACTATGTTCATTAATGATCCCTACTAAAGTTTTCTAATCACATTAATGATGACACGTGAATCTCCCTTTGCAACTAACCTTGAGTATTAATCCTTGAAAATTACATGTCTCTACTCCAATGCTAGTAGGTCTACATCATTATTTCTATGGATGACTATGGTGGCATTATATATGCTAAAGATTTTTCTACTTTCATCATTGAAATCATCACATAATAGCATTTAGATTTCCTTTTAAAGCTCTACCAAAATTAAACTTAATGAAATTATAAAAAAAAAAAGCAATCATCTAGAAAATTTAAATAATTTATAATTTCAAAATTAAGCATTACATCTTCTCATTTATTATCCTTTCATTAAATAAAATGCACTTCTATAAAACAAAAATTTAAATTCAATATTTAAATTATAAAACAACTTACTTCAATTAAGTAAATATAATATTTATATCTACAACTCCTATTCCCATAGAAACAATTAAATCCTATATCTTAACAATGAACATTAAATTAACAATATTATCAAAATTATGAAAATTATTAACCTTTCTTCTATATAAAAATTAAATTAAATATTATAAAACCATCCATTTCATTCTATATTTCTATATTGGAACTTTAATCCATAAACGTATCCAAAACATGTATACGAGTAAAAAAAAATGAAAATATATATATTAAAAAATACACAAAATATTATCTTATTTAAATATGTGTAATTTAAATAATATAAAAATATAATTTTATTTTAATTTTAGTAATTTAATTAGTTACCACTATATTACATAATTTAAAAATAAAAGATTATTCAGAATTATTTATAAAAATTGGTTGAGTTAATTTTATTTAATTATGATAATATTTTGAGATTTAAAATTAATTTGAGTATAGAATGAATAATTTAAAAGAAATAATTTTTCAATTTCAGATTTTTAAGTGTCGTGAAAAAATCTTTCATTTCGTGGTGTTTTGGGAGTGTTTCGGAGTTTACCGATACCTAATTTCACTATAAAATTGTTGGGAATTTTTTCCTATTTTAACAATATTTATTTTCTTCTTTGAACTAATATTTAACAATATTTATTTTCTAAGGGAGCACATCTTTCTTTGAAGGAAACATTCTTGAAGAAGTAAATCTCTTCAAAACACATGTAGAGAGCCAAACTTATGATATTGAAAAACAATTAGATCATTTTTTGGACTCCTAGTTTGTCCAGTGATGCTATATGGGTGTGAATTGTGGGCTAGTAGCCGCCCTGTCTCAAAATGGAAACAAATTGAGAAAATCCAAAAACACTTGATCATGAGCAAGTTCAAAATAAAAAGTTCAGTATCTTATGAGATAATGTTGAGTGAAATCAGAGCAACTCCCATGGAAGCAATAACTATGGTGCTACTCATAAGATATCTAAGAAGAATTGAGAAAATGAGAGTAGGTAGACGGCCTAATGTTATCTCCAATGAAGGCATAAGTGAAAGAAAGAAGACATGGATAAAACAAAACTACACATGGATGCAAAAATGGAATATCTACCTCCAAAGTTGTCCCACAACTAGAAAGGAGCTAACAAATTTTGTTATGGAGAAATTTATTAAACAAGAATGGGGAAAAGATTTGGGTAGAAAGAAGAAGTACTATATTGAGGAATTCAACCCTACGTGTGATCTACAACAAAAAGAGTTCATTGGAACTAGCATTCCGTGGAGGGCAAAGGTTCTTATTGCTCAATTAAGAACCAACTAACATCAACTTCAGTGTGAAACAGGATGGTGGAAAAGGCCTAAAGAAGTTTGGGAAGAAAGGGTGTTTACATTTTGCACGTCTCGGGTAGTGGAATCAGAAAAACATTTCATGTTGGAATGTGATGCATTCAAAGACATGAGAGAAAGTTATGGGAATATGTTAGCATCGATTTCTTGACATTGTCTTTTCACCGAAAGGATTGTTGGAAGGTTGGGTCAGTTCATCATTAATTGAACAAGAAAATGATTGAAATGCAAAAAGCGAAAAACAAAAAACTAATAATCCCATAGATATTACAATACCATTTCATTTTTAATAAAAAATAAATAAATATATTTGATTATTGAAATTCAAATTCAAATTCAATAAGTAAATTTCTTTTTCTCTTTTACTCCATAGTAACCCATAATTTTTTTTAATAAAATAATATTTTTTAAATTATTCTTCTTGTACCTGCCGAACTAAATCCTACATAACCCTTTCTATATAAATCAAATTAATAAAAGGTTTTCCTTAAACATGGTTTTAATATTAATACTCCCTTCATAGGAAATATTAATTTAGCTTCTACAGCGTAAAGGTACCGCCGCTCTACCAATTATCGTAAGCCAACCGGGCCACAAAGCAGCTTGCAAGATAATGGTTAGTGATTGTTCACACGTCATAGCAATGCAAGTGATTGAATCAAGGGGACGTAGATTGGCCATATGACCCTTTATGGAGGACTGGTAGTTGGTTTATTTGTTGCGAGAAAAATAAGCAAAATTTCTCCATCATGAAAGCTATAAAGAAGAGCAGATCCAAGTTAACGGCCGTCGGAAAAAAATGTAAAATAGGTTGGGAAAATTTTTGTTAAAAGAGAAATATGAATACCATTCAAATTTCTGTGATTTATAAAAGTTCTTTGCATGGTAAAATATTTTTTCTGAATAATCACAGAAATTATTGGCGTTAATGTTTCAAATCTTCTATTAAGATTCATCGTAAAAACGATAAATAATGTTGAGATGTTTATACAATTCTAACACTAATAAGTTAGAGAATCAAAATAATATAAAAATAAAAAACTAACTATTGTAATAGTAAAACTAGTAGTTAGTTTTTTTATTTCTGTGCTTATTTTACTTTCTAAGATATTATTGTTGGAATTCTCTAGAGCATCACAACATTATATATTTTATTTTTTAAATCAAGTTCTCCATATTTGTGTTGATTATGAATTTTAATATTTGTGTTGATTATGAATTTTAATAGGGAGTTCTAAACATTGACATTAATAAACTCATGTGATTATTTAGAATTTTTTTTACTAATAACTAACGTATATTAAATATCAAAACTTATATGTTAAATGTTTAAAATATAACTTTTAAAAAAATTTACATAAAAATTTTAATGAAGGTAATTCTCCTCAAATATTAATATATTGAAAAATCAAAATTTATTACAAGATTTATATACTATACTAATATTTTTTTTTATTACTTTTGGAAAAAATATATATATTCTTAAGTGAAATTTTGTTATTAAAATTCTTGTTAATTATAATTTTATGTAAAAATATATTGATAAATCAATTATTACAAGATTTATAATATAATATTTTTTATTACTTGGAAAATATAATTAATTAGTGAAATTTGTATTAAAATTCTTTTTATTATATTTTTATGGTAATAAAATAACTAAATTTAATAAAAGAAAAATAATTAATTAATTACTTTTTCAATAAAAAAATAGCAAAATTCCACCGCCTCTAAAGACTAAAATGCCTTTTTATCTTAACATTACTTTTATTATTTCAAAGCTTCATATATATTTTCCACTTGTTTAGATACTTTACATCTTGTTCCAAATTATCCAATAATTTTTTGCCTATGGTTATTGAATATAGTGATGATGATTCCCAAATCTGGGTGTTTAATTGTCTGATCGGTACGTGGGCGGCTAAATGGGTTGGCGCGTGGCTTATTACCACCGCCAGTCAGCCTCGCGCAATGACGGTCTTTAATTCCTCTGCTCTCAACTTCAATGTTGCATTAATGCAGCTCGTCCCTCCATACCAACCTGTTAATTCTTTTATCATCGCGCCTCTATTTGGATACATTTGCGCTCCTCCTCTGTGCTCGCGTCACTCCCTTGTTGTCGTAGAGCCGCACTCTCGGACTAGCTCAGGGAAACATTGGGCTCTGGATCGTTGGGTGGATTTATCGCTGGGCCTTCAGGTTTCTCACAGCCCTTTCTGCAATTTCAATAGCAGTTCGTCCTCTGTCCTTCCCAGTGCCCCTCTGTGTGCTGAAGCTAAGCTACTTTTAGTCCCCTTCTGCCTCCACAGTATTGCAGCCCGTTCTGAACCTCCTGTTCTTCCCACTATGCCTGGATTGCACCAAAGAATGAGTTGCAGGAAAGGAAGCTCCTGGGGGCAAGTTACTTGCCAGGCCTTCTCCTCCACAACAGATTCCTCGTCATTCTCCTCGGACTTCTTCTCTGACCATTATCCTGTTACCAGGAGTGGTAGTGGACGGGGTCATGGACATCTTAATTCGGCAGCGCGCTCTCTCAATTCTCCATATAATATAGCTCGTTTTCAGTTCCCCTGTACTCTCAGTAATTTCTCCTTCTTAGCCTCAATCACCATTGAGCTTTGAGAGGTTACTTCTAGTCAGGTTTCCATGACCCCTGGGGTGACTCTGGAGATGAGGGCAGAAGATAGGCATGGCAATTCTCAGATTGATAACAAGCAGAGTAAGGTTCCTGGTCCGAGTAAGTGCATCGCAATCCAGGTCATGGATAATCAGGCTAGTCTGAGCGTCCCTACTAGTGGCGGTTCTTCAAGAAAAAAGGGTCATCCCTCTAAGTACGAAGACCTCTACAATTATGGGTGCCGCATCATTCAAGAGAATCCTTCCACCTCTCATGAAGCTTAATCAGGTCTGCATTCAATGGTTTTTGTTTCTCCGTGGCTCGTAGGTGCTCAATTCCCTCCTATTTTATCGTCATGATATGCTAAACAGTTCTCATACTCAGTCCTTTGTTCCATAGTCAAATTGTTGGTTTCCCCTGCGTGGGCAGCATTTCTCTGGCTGTGTTTCTTAGTATCGATTTCAGTCACAGCTATTTTTGAGGTCTAATTTCAGTTTTGATTTGGGAAGCGCTTCTCTGTTTTCTTGCCTGGGCACAGTTATCTTGTTTTGGTTGCTAAATTACCTCTGGTCAGTCTTCAGTTTCAGTTACGATAATGGGGTTTTTCTATTTCTATGAACTAGTCATGGTCATGTTCCTAGAAGCCTTTCTGGTCAGTCTTCAGCAAGTCTTTTTGGACAGTACTCAGCTTTGCAATGTGAGCATGCCACATCTCTGGGTTAGACTTCTCGAGGCAGTGGCCTCTTTGTAAATTTATTTTGTATCAATA